>WSPJ01000082.1:0-92674 GCA_009764595.1 Geothlypis trichas
CAAAACATTTCTTTACTCTGGCCACCCACAACAGCCATTTTCCTCATCAGTTGTCCTATAAGTCACTCAGAGGAAGCTGCGTCCAAGTTTCCAAGAGTTATTCCAGAAAGAACCATAACCTCTTCAGAGGAGGGAACCATGCTGTTGTCAAGGGCTCTTGGGGTCAGAGAACAGTGCCCTGAACTCACTGTTCCAAAATACTGTTGCAATCTGGTTCAGAAAATTGTTGGAGAGATGCCTCTGCCCCATTTAAGGTACCAAGGAGACCAATTACAAAGTGTATTTTATTGAACAGTAAATGTGAGGTAGAGAGAGAGATGGAAAGAAAGAGAAAAGGGGGACAGCAAGGGAGTGACAGGGACAGAGACCTCCCCTGGGGCAGGGCAAGTGTGACATTGTCCCCTGTGTGTGTGGCCTTCCCAGGGTGGGGGTTTTACGCCTGAGCCAGTTTGGGTAAGGGGGGTGGTGTTCACCCCCTGAGCAGGGATTACCCCACTATTTCAGGCTGCAATGGAAGATGGAACCAAATGCATGTTTTCAATCCCCATCTTCATCAACTGCTATAAACAGGTGGGGCAGTGTTCTTTATCTCTTGCATGACTCAGCCCTGATAACACCCTCCAGGGGAGATATCTTCTGGGAATGGGCCATTGAGTGTCCCTGCAGGGACTGATCAAATTCCATCATCCCATTGTGGGACGCTCCGCCCAGGGGGAGGAACCAAGCATTCCTACCTGGATATAAGCTGAGGCTTGCAACACCAGGAGCAGCCTTGCCTACTGGATTCCCAGAGGACAAGAGCTCCATAACTACCACTGGACCTTCAGAGAAAGACCAGACCCTTCTACAGGATCACTGCTTTGACAGAATCACGTTGATCACTCCAACAGGACTGCAGCCACCATTTAATGGGACTGCTGCCACCACTCTGACCAACAGGGTGTCAGGTTATATCCTGACTCTGTCAGTTTAAGGCAATGTTTCTGTATCATTGCCTTGATATAAATTTTCATATTGAATTGCAGTTCTAGCTTAGACCCTCCCCAGTTTTGCCTTCAAACCAGTACAAAGCTCAGTGTATTCATCCCTTGTTTTCCTCCCAAAACAGAATATCCCATTCCTAAAACTTGGCCAGATGGAGGGAGAGAGCTCAAGGAAGAGGAAAATGCCCTGGGACAGCCAGGCAGGCGAGGAGGAAGTCAGTGTCCCTTTCCCCTTCTCTCCTGCTCCATCTCCCAGCCCAGCACAGCTGCCGGCTGCAGGACAGCCCCTCTGCCAACCCCGTCCTGCCGGGGATGCACTGGGGGGATCTCCTTCCCCTTCCCTCTGGCACGGAGGCAAATCCCATCCTCTCCTTGTCCTCCCAACCCCAGAAAAGGAGCTGAGAATTGAGACCATGGAGGAAAAATCTCCATGGCAGAACCTCATGGAAGAGGCCATTTTGAGTGACTTCACAATGCAGAATTCCAATGGGGAGGAAAATCCTCAGAGATCCCGCAGGAGGATGGGCTCCAAACCCAGCCCAGGGGACTCTGAGGAGGAAAGACCCACCCTGAGCCAGGAAGGTGGACAGAGCTTCAGCCAGAGCTCGGAGCTGGTGATCCATGAGCAGCTTCATAATGGGGAGAAGCCCCACAAGTGCTTGGAGTGTGGGAAGAGCTTCAGGCAGAGCAGCACCCTGATCAGCCACCAGATGATCCACACTGGGGAATGGCCCTACAAGTGTGGGGAATGTGGGAAGGGCTTCAGCTGCAGCTCCCACCTCATCATCCACCTGTGTATCCACACTGGGGAGAGGCCCTACGAGTGTCCCCAGTGTGGGAAGAGCCTCACCAGCAGCTCTCACTTGACCAGACACCAACAGAGGCACTGGTAAGGGAAGCCCTGCAAGTGCTCTGACTGTGGGAAGAGCTTCCTGCACTGCTCCAACTCCATGCCCCACAGGAGGATCCACATTAGTCAGAGCCCTGGTGACCCACATTCCCTGTGATCCATGTTAGGAGGACACCTGGCTGGTTATCCTTTTGGTTTGGCCCTAATTTTCTTCTGACTTGTCTTTATCACTTAAAAACACCCGGAATATGATTAAAAGAAAGTTATTTATTACAGATGTCTAAAGTCACACCATATAACGGGTATTTCAGATGGACTTAATGATTTAAAGACATATTCTGGGGGATTAGTCGGTTCTTGGGGGATGTCAGGAAGTGTTCTCTGTCTCTTTAAACTCCAAAAGTCAAGATGGTTTGATCTGTCACCTCAAAATGTCTAAATCCCACTGAAAACAACTCAATCTTATCTCAAAAGGGCTCAATCCCACCTCAAATTGACTTGTTCCTACCTTAAAAAAACAGTCCCGTGCCAAAATTACTCAATTCCACAGCCTCTAGGATCAGATAGGATTGGAAGGAGGTTGGGAGAAGTGGGATCCAAATTGGAGGGCGTGGCTTGGGGATTGTCTGGGGCTGCATGTGGAGGATGTATTTTGATAGTAAATAAAACTTTCAGAATATTGAATTCTGTCCCATTCATTTTCAGTCAGTTCCAGTTTGTTTTTAGAGTGGCATCTTCTCAACTGATTGTGTTTGTGCCCTCGTTTCTCTCCTGCCTCTCTTTGCCTGCTCTCTTTCTCTCTCAGTTTCTCTCTTGACCCAGGGCAGCTCCAACCAAAGACCCTGCCCTGATTTAATTCCCAATGCAGGAGCTACAACAACCATGGGTGAGGTTATGAAGGCTGGCAGGGAAATGTCACTGTAAGATCTCACTCCACTTGGCTTTTGGCTCCTTCTTAAGAGCTTTGACTTCCAGGGCAGGAACATCTTTTCCTGTCTGGGAACTGCAATTCCAGCCCCTGGCAGTGTGTGCCATGGATCCCAGAGGGGCATTCCTGAGGCTCCCAGGGTGCTGCTCCTGCCGTGCCTCCCAAGGAGCTGTGCAGGGCCAGGGAACAACATCCAGCAGCTCTGTTGGTTCTGCAGTGCCACAACGGCCCCTGGTTCCATGAGTTTCCCTACTGCCAACAGCGGTTCCTTGGTTCCCATGATGCCCTGCTGCTGTGTCACCATGGATATTTGGTGCCATGAAGTTCTTCAGTGTCACAATGGCCTCCCTCGCTCCATGAGCTTCCACAGTGTCACAATGGCCTCCTTGGATGGGCAGTGTCACCATGGACCATTGGCTCCATGCAGCCCTGCTGGGTCACCATGGACTCCTTGGTTCCATGAGGTTCTGGGGGTGTCTCCATGGTCTCCTTGGATCCACAGTGTCACAATGGACCACTGGATCCACGTGGCCCTGCTGTGTCCCCATGGCCCCTTGGTTCCATGGCACCCCAGGGGTACAATTGACTCCTTGCTTCCACGTTGCCCCCTCAGAGAAAAATGGCCCCTTCATTCCATGAGGAACACAAAAGTTTTGTAGAAACCTTGAGAAAATCCTGCCTAAACCACCTGGGAACATCTGTTTGCATTCAAGAGAGAGGCTAAAGGTGAGGATGGCACCAGCAGCTTCCATCTGCAACAGAGATCCAGGGAAAGGAGAGGGACAGAGAATTCAGCTGCAAGACTCAGAGAATCCTGCTCCCAAAGATCATTGCTGCTCACACTGTCCCTTGTAGAAAGGTGACACCATTCCAGGCAGTCTGGACTCAGCAGGTGGCTCCTGAGTGGGGTTTGTTGTTAGGAAACCTGTTCAGGCTTTTCCATTCTTTCCTTCCCAACAGGAAAACTTCTCCTGGGCCTGTGTGCAGGCAGAGCCCTGAGGAGAGCAGGTGGGACACGGTGCAATGGGCTGGGACATGGAGCTGCAGAGCTCAGGGGACAAGGTTCTGCTGCAGGGCACAGGGATGTCAGTCCCAGGTGGGCCATGTCAGACATGGTGAGGCTGGGGGTGAGGAGCAGCTTGTCCAAACAGGGTCAGCCCTCAAGGGGCTCATTCTTCTCTGTGCCCAGACTTCCTAAGGAGATATTCAGCATCAAGATCACCTGAGGAATGCTTCTATCAGCTCCTCTCTGATCTGGAAAATAAAAAAAAAATACACATTTGATTAATACAAATGTCATGAGGTGCACTTTGAAATCTTCCGTCTTAACAGAACGCCAAACTGACTCCAATCAGCTGCACAAGACCTGGAGACTTGAAGACCACTGAAGAAAGGGAAAGAGACCTGAGGACTTTCTCTATTTTATTGAGCCCCATGGTGGATTTGGGGCTGAGTCCAGGACCCTCAGGCACTCAGAGAAGGCTGAAGAAGCTGCTCAAGGAGTCACAAGCAAAACTCCAAGTCCCTTGGAGCATCACTGGGCCCCACTGAGGGCAGGGAGTGCCAAAGGCTCCCCAGGGACTGCTGAGAGCAGATCCTTGAGGCCAGGATTGCAGGGAGCCCAAGGCTCTGAGCAGGGAACTGCAATGCTGAGCAAGGCCTGGGCTGGCTGGGGGAAGCAGAAAGGCCAAGCCCTGAGCCCAGCCTGGGACAGCAGGGCCTGTCCCTCACGGGTGGCTCGGGGCTGTTTGTGGGGCAGTGGGATGTGAGGGGCAGCAAGGACAAATGTCATAAACCTGTGTGACACTGCAGATCCTCATGGAACCAAGGGGCCAGTGGGACACCATGGGAAATTCTGTAACCATGGGGATCATTGTGGCACTGCTGGAGCCCATGGAACCAAGGACCCTGTGTGACACTGTGGGGCCTCATGGAAACAAGAGGCCATTGTGAGCCTGCAGGGCTGGAACACCCCAGAACACTGAAATACTGGGGGTAACCAAAGGTTCCTTTCCTTGAGTTTGGTGCACAGGAGAAACTCCAACCAGGTATTCTCAACATTGGCTGATACAAAGAATATTCTTGGTAGGAAGGGACCCAAAAGGATCATTGTGTCCAGCTCTTAAGTGAATGGCCCACACAGGGATTGAACCCAAAACCTTGGTGATACCAGCACCATGAGCTGAAAGCTCAACATGACACCAAATTTTACTGGCAAAATATAGACAATCAATGAATTTTGGCAAAGGGTTTAATACAACATCCACTACAATATAAAACTCTTATTATAGCATTAACTTCTTTAACTTAGCCCATTTAACCTAAAAACCTTTAACCCTTAAGATGTTTAGTTACCCAACAATGTTTCAAGTAAGTAAGATTAGAAGGAGAAGAAATAGAGAACATCAGAAAGACAGAAAATCCATAGAAAGACACGTCCATAGGTACCAACTGCTGGGGATCCAGCAACACCAACAGAGGAACCCCAGGAGAAGGCGGGATCCAGACCCTGGGCTGGCCTTGTGCTCCAGCTTTTAACCCCCTGGACCCTCATGGGCCCGCCCCTGGATGGCACTGCCAGTTGCTTGTCCAATCAGAGCCAGGGTAGCGCCAGCTGCTAGTGTGTGATTGATTGACAGCTCAGCCAATCAGAGCTGGGTTAGCACAGCCCCCTGCTGTGTGATTGGCAGCTCTGCCAGGCCAGGGCTGGGGGCGGGGCTCTGTCCCACCACAAACCAAGGCCTGACCCGGCCCTGGCCCCACACGGGCATTCCGAGCATCCCAAGGTGTCTCGGGACATCGATCTCATCCAGCCTCTGACAGCGACCACGGTGACACTGCAGAACCTCATAGAACCATGGGTCAGTTGTGACAATGGAGATGCAAGGACACCATGGTGACACTACGGAACCTCATGGAATCAAGGAGACCGTTGTGCAACTCAGGGGCCCTATGGATGCAAGGGTCAGTAATCAAACCTTGGGGCTCATAGAAACAAGGAGCCATTGTGACACAACGGAGCCACATGGAGTCAACGGAACCCTGTGACTCTGCTGGGTCTCATGAAACCAAGAAGCCATTATGACATTGCAAGACCTCATGTTACCAAGAGAATATCGTGACAGTGTGGGGACCCATGAAATCAATGGAACATGGAACAGGTCTGCCTGGTTTGATCTCCTGGGGACTGTCTGACAGATCCCACTGAATTTGACATGTCAAGGACCACTTCTCATCTGACTGTGAAGAACTGGGGCTCCATGCTTTTGTTCCTATGGAAAAGAATTGTCTTTCTTGTCTAGGCTTACATGGCTGAAATTAGGATTTCACCTCTAAAATTCCCTATATCCAAGGGTTTTCCCTCAAACAAAATCTGCCAATACAGTCAAATCTGGCTAGCCTCGGCCTCTGGTGACTGCCTCATCTGTCCCGGGGCTCAGTTGTTTCCTTCCTATGGAGACCACTTTGACACTGCAGGGTGTTGTGGAGCCAAAGGGCATTGTTACACTGTAGGAACTTGTGGAACCAAGGGGATAATTGTGACACTGTGGGTACCATGGATCCAAGGGGCCATTGTGACTTTGTGGGGTCTTGAGGAACCATGGAGACCATTGTGACACTTTGGGGTCTTCTGAAATGCAGAGGACATTGTGGCCCGGCAGAGTGCCATAGATCCAAGGGACCATTGTGACACTGTGGGGCCTCATGGAACCAAGGACATCAGTGTGGTTCTGTGGGCCACATGGTCCCAAGGGGCCAGTGTGAAGCAGCAGGGCTTTGTGGAACCAAGAGGCCATTGCTGCATTTCAGGGCCTCATGGAGCCAAAGGTCCATTGTGATCCTGCAGGGCACCGTGGATCCATGGAGAGCATTGTGGCATTGCAAGGCCCCATGGAATCATGCTGACCCTTGTGACACTGCAAGCTCTCATGGAAGCACGGGGCCATTGTGACATTGTGGGAAGCTGTGGAACCAAGGGAGTCATTGTTGCACTACTGGGCCCCAATGGAACCAAGGGGCCATGGTGACAGAGAGGTGCTTCATGGAACCAATAGACCACTATGATACTGTGGGACCTTGTGGAACCATGGAGACCATTAGGATCCTTAAGGACTTGTGTAACCAAGGGGCCATTATGACACCTTAGGGCATCATGGAAACAAGAGAGCCATTGTGGCACTGCAGGGCCCTGTGGAACCAAGGGAACATGAAATAGGTGTGGCTGCTTTGGCCTCCCAGGGGTCACCTTACAGGTCTGGCTGACCTTGGAATGTGGAAGGCTGCTCCCATCTGCCCCTGAAACACTGGGGCTCTGGGCTTTCCTTTGTATGGAAAAGAGCTGTCCATTTTTTCCAGGCATCTATGGCCAAAATTAGGATTCCACCTCCAAATTTCTGTGTATTCAAGGATTACTGCCGGACAAAAGCTGCCAGGAGAGACAAGTCTGCCTGGTCTTTGACTCCTGAGGAGCAGCACTCACCTGTTTTCCATACATTGGCAAGGGCTCTGAACTTTTATTTTTATTAAAAATCCCCATCCCTCTTTTCAAGGCAAAAATGTTTTAAATTAGGACTCCACATTCATAATTTTGAATATCCATGGGTTGCTCCAAGCAAACCTGCCAGGACAGACAGGTCAGGCTTGCCTTGGCCTCTGGTGGTTGCTGTTCATCAGCTCCTGAAACATGGGGGCTCTGCAGTTTCCTTCCTATGGAGACCAATGTGACACTTGGGAGCCTTGTGAAATGAAGGGGCCATTGTGACACTGCAGAGCACCATGGATCCAAGGGACCATTGTGACACTGTGGAGCCTCGTGGAACCAAGGACATCATTGTGGCTCTGTTGGGCCGCGTGGTCCCAAGGGACCAGAGAAAAGCAGCAGTGTTGGAGTTAGCCCAGCTGTAACTCAGAGTCAGCCAGATTTTACCCTAGAAGAACTGGGCATGAGTTTCAGGTCCTGGGAATCATTTGTTTAACTTAGGGTGAGTTTGAGATTTCCCCTATAAGCCTTTAGCGTTGTTATGCTAAGTTGTCCAAGTTCTACTCCCCTATTGGTTACTTGTTTCCCCTATAGGGTTATTGTTCTAGAGTGTTCTACCCTCAGGTGTATATATTTTTGCTTCCCCTTTATCTCAGATCTTCGAATCTCACCCCTCGCAGTGTGCTTGACTTCTCCATGTTTATTATTTTTCACCCTGTTGCTAAAGTTCTTTTGGGCAACTCCATTGATTCTGCTTGTAGGAGCATCAGGGGCTAGGATGGTTGGGATGGACAGAGACGAGAGATCTCTGAAGCCAGGTCTTGGAACTTGTGGTTTATTGCAAAGGGTGTGGGTGCAGGGGCCTTGTTTGGAGCTCCTACCCACAGCTCGGAGCAGGTCCGGAGGAAGAGCTCGACAGAGGCGCCCAAAATGGATGCCTGAAAGAGGAGGGGATTTCCCATTACAATACAATAAATCTTCTTCTGTGCTGCATATTCTAATTTTCACTAACCAATCTAGTACAAGACACAAGTCTTATAGCATTGACATACAGACTATAGGAATCATTACATTACCATAGTGTGTTACATTTTAAACCCTAAAAACTACTCTTTGGACCCCTTCTGCCAAGCTAGTAGGGTCTGCTCTGACCCTTGGACCTGTCTGCAAGCAGAGGGTATTGTTTCATCAAAAGAAGATGACCTTCAGCTGGCCATACCATTGTTTTCCAGTGTTTCAGTAACTAAGGCTTGGTATCTCAAAGCTTGTTTTCATTTCAATCTCACTTATAGTTTCCATATTCTCAAAATCTTTTGCCAGGCAATCATATTTATAAGGCTTTCCTGTTTCATCTTCCCCAGCATCTGCTCCTTTCATTTTCACCACCCTTGCCCTGAAGTTGGGGAACCAGAAAGGTTTGTCACAGCCACCCTCATTGTGACATTTGGCACGTGAACAGGGACCCTGACATTCAGTCACATCAGCTGGGGTTAGCTGATGGATAGGCCAGCACTCCCCAGGAATTTGGATTGTGCCAGGCCGGCAGATTCATCATTGCTTTGAGGGACCTTGGCCAGGATCCACAGGGACAACGACAGTTTCACCTGCATAGGATTGCAGGTGGGTTTGGGGAAATGCAGGACAATTATTGCCCATTTTGCCACTGTGTTTTTACAATATGCACCCACGTCCCTTTATTGATTTGGGGTGTTCCAGTGGCTTTTCCACCTAAGGTGGAGAAAGAGAAAATGGGCAGCCGGATGTCCAAAGTAGAAAGGTGTGTATATGGATGCTTTAAGTTAATTCTCACTGATCCTGACCAAATATCTTCAAAGAACAAATTAAAATCAATCGTGAAGAGGATGATTAAAAATTTTCCAGATGCCCCTGAGCCTGGCTGTCCTCCCTCCATCTTGGCTCCTCCACTTCCTGCTACCACAACCTTCTCTTCCACCCTGAATGAACCTCCAGACTCTACCCTCACAACTGCGGGTCATGCCCCCACTTTCAATCATTCCACCTCCACCCTGAGCCAGGCCTCCAGAAGGCCAGCCTGGAACTCTGCCATCCTAGATCAAGGCCCTTCCTCCCCAACACCTGACAAAATGGCAGTGCCCTTTGCCTCACCCTCTGACAACAATATACCCCATGGTCAAAGATACTAAGCCCAACTGTCACACTATTTCTAATCCGAATGTTTCTGCTCCAAGTTATTCTTCCTCCCCAGAAGACAGTTTGGACTCCTCAGAGCCACCTCACCCCTCAACCCTGGAAGATCCTGGGGAAAGGAAGAAGACTAGCAAATAGTCTCAAAATTCCTCATTGCCCTGGTATGTTATGAAAGAAGGGGGCAGAATCCCAGGTATCAGCCATTGGTTTACAGGGAAATCAAGAAGCTGTGTAGGGCAGACAAAGACCATGGAAAGGACTCACCTTGTTTTAATGGCCTAACGAGGGCCATGTTTAAAGCACGTCTTAACCCCCTGCGATTTAAACTATAATATGACCATGTTGTTATCACCTACAGAATACACCTTGTGGGAAGGGAGATGGAAGTGTTTACTAAATCAATTAATTGCTGACTATGCTAATAATGAGGCAAAGGCGGAATTGACAATCAACCATGTAGCTGGAGAAGGACAACACAGCCTACCAGATGATCAAGCAGAAGGTATTCCCAGAGAAGTATTGGATGATATCAAAGACATGGCTTTGCAAGCTTTAATCTAGGTCTCAGATGGTAGCACCCTCAATTTAGACTATGTAAACATAAGACAATCATTGGGAGTAGCCAATGCCAACCTGGAATGTAAGAAAGTGCTGTATGCCCCTCCATTAGAGCCAGAACCCACACTCCTCCAGATGATTGAGGCCTGTAATCACATCCAAACAACAGAACATGTAGCAGCTGTACAAGCCCAGGCCATCGGGCAAGGAGTTGCAGAAGCCCTAGGGGCCATGCAATTCCCCTTTAAGGGACCCCAGCAACATCTACAGGGTCCAAAGATATGTTTCTGGTGTGGTCAACAAGGACATTTTAGAAAAGATTGTCTCCAGAGGGGAAGGGACTATCCAGTCCCTAACAGAAATCAACATCAAATTAAGCAGAATTTCTCAGAAGGTAACTACACCAAGCAGCCCTCCAAAAAAAAAAAAACTACCACCAGAGTGCAAGGCAGCCTTGCAAATGTTCAAGCCAACGATGCCTACAACTGATGAAGGTCAAGTAGCTCAAACACCCATTACAGACCATGGAGCACTGAACTCCAGCACCTCATCTCCCAGTTGCCAAACATCACCAGGGGCAAAATTTGTCTTGTGTCTTGGTGAGTGTGAAGTCTGTTGTTTTAACTGTATAGTTTGCCCATGCAATATTGACAGGACAGCTGGGGCCCGAAGACTGGCCCCATGAACTATTAATCTTAGGAAACTGCCAATAGAGGACTGAAGGATTTTTTGTATTGCCATCCATACTATCAGTGGCCTCACAAAAAGAAATTACAGTGCTGGCCCTGTCTCCAAGCCCACCTTGTTTTATACCTCAAGGACTAACAGTTGCCCAAGCCATAATACTCCCCAAACAGGATGCCAATGACACTTCACTAGGGAAGTGGACCCAGGTGATAAATCACGATCAACCAAAAATCACCTGCACTCTGGAACTTAACAATGAAAAGATTGTTTTGACAGGGCTTGTGGACATGGGAGCAGACGTGACAGGTATCTCATGTTCCAAGTGGGCTCCTAACTGGGCGTTCACAGCTACTGCAGGAATATTGTCCGAGATTGGAGGTGACAGTGACAGTCTCCAAAGTGCAGAACTCATTAACATCAAAGGACCTGAAGACCAAATTGCCACAATGAGACCATTTGTGATAAAGGACCTTGGTGTATCCCGGCTAAGAACATCAAGCCCTACCTGCAGCTACTGAGTGTGGATTCTCCAAAGGAAGTCCCAAGTCCACCCCAAGACAAAACCCACCAGACAGTGACTCTAGCACCTGGACTAGACAATTCTTTTGAAGATGACACATAAGAAGCTTCTACTCACATTCCTCAGCCTGTTTGCAACCATGCTCCTCGCGAGTGGATGGGTAGCCCTCAAAAACACAAAGCACAAGGTATGGATAACTCTAGCAAAAGCCATGGAACAAGACACCCTGTGCCTGTCTGTCGCCAGCCCTGACGACCCCTTCTCCACCTGCCCAGTGGGGTTGCCTACAGATGTCTGGCCAATAGCTGAGGATGCCATCTGCAGTATGCGAGGTGACAATCCTGATGGTGAATGGAAGTGCAACCCTGTCAGTGCTTGGGACTACTGGACCCAGAAGCTCCTGCATGCAGAACTTAAACTCATGGGGTAGAAATTTTCAGCTCTGTAAAAATGGACTTTTGTGTAAGGTTCTATTACCGTCTGAGATGGGAAGAGGGTGAAAGACACAAAATTACAAGACAAAAAGAAACTATCAGGAGAGGTCTCCCCATACCATCCCGCTTAGAAAAACCAGACCTGATGGTGTAATTACACCTCTTCCTTAATTTCTTGGTCCAGCAGCTACCCACTCCAGTTACTGCAGTGTGTGTTTCTTATTTGCAGGGATAGAACATGGCCTGATGTTCCTTCACACATTGAAGGCGGACCTTGTAGCTTGGGGAGGCTTACCTTGCTGGCAGCCAACACAAAAATGATTAATGGCCAGAGAAACAGAGCAATTAGATCTGCATACTACTTTGAAATGGATTTCTAAGATAATGTCATCTATCGGAGAAAAAACAAGAGAATAGCAGCCTCCATGTTACTACCTTGGATGGCTGCAGCTAAAGCTTTAGGACAATTAGACCATCTTGGGTGCCTGTTAAGGAAGCAAACCAATGCTACCTCCCCAACATTGAGTGGCCTGCTCTCAGACACAGAGACCATCAGACATGCCACCTTGCAGAACAGCCATAGAGTTTTTACTCTGGGCACATGGGCATGGCTGTGTAGACTCTGAGGGATGTGTTGCATGAACCTCTCCAGCCACAGCGAGTCAATCCACAAGAGCATTCAGGTACTGAAGGAAGGGTTCAAGAAGCTTCAAGTGGAAAACAAAGACTGGTTCAATAAACTCTTCCAATCCAAGGGACTAAAGGGTTGGATGATGTCTAGCTAAAACAGGACTATTATTTCTCTTAGTGGTTGTTGTTGTATTGTTAATGGTCCCATGTTTGTTTGGATGCTTTTAGAAAGACTTATGAAATTCTTTCAGTTCCATCTTTGTTGTAAAACAGAATGGGGGAAGATACCCAACACAGGATCCTCATGGACTCCTTGAAGGAGAGAATTGGAGGCCAGGATGGCACAAAACCCTCTTGGACAGTCAGTGTGGGAAGGAAAATCCTTAAAATTATCTAAAAGTATTCTTAAATCCATAAAGTACATTAAAAACCTTGAGTATCTCAAGGCATTAATGAACTCAACTGAGTATCAGTACAAAGCTCTCAAGGGACTTGTTATAGCAGATAATTGCAACCAAACCTCTCACAGAGTCTGTATCAAAAGGAAAACACCAAGTACCTTAAAATAACTGAAGTACCCTGAAGTATTAATGAGCCCCACTGAGTGTTGTTACTGACAAAGCCTCTCCAGGGACTAATTACAGCAGATAATTGGAGGCCATGATTGCTGAAAACTTTAGGAGACTCCAAGGAAAAAGCCAAAGCCAAAGTCCTTTGAAAAACCTGCAGTCCCTGCAGGGAGCATTGAGGAGCCCCCAGGGCCATTGCTGAGCAAGGCTCCCCAGGGACTCCTTGCAGCAGATCCTTGAGGCCACTGGCATGTGGGCTAGGGGGGGATGCTGAGGGCAGGACAAGGGGCTGACAGTGCCCAGCCTGGCTGGGGCTGTGCCAGGAGGCCCCAGGGCCTCAGGACAAGGTGTCTCCTCACAGCCCTTGGTGGCACAGACCCTGCTGTGGCCCAGGGCACCAAGACTTGGCTTCTCTTTGTCCCCACCTGTCATCACTGCCTGCAGTTCTCTGCTCTGCCTGGGGCCTGGGGACACTTTCTCAGTCGTGTCCCTCAGTGGGACCCATTAAAAGTCCAAGAAACTTTGGAGTTGGATTGTGACTTGAGTTCTGGAGAGGTTTCTTCAGCTCCCTCTCAGGGACTGATGTCCCGGGCCTGAGCACAAAGCCCCAGAGGCTTATTCAAGTCCTTGTGCTGTGTCTGTGCTGCTGAGCTGGGCTGGGCTCCTGGCACAGAGGCAGCTCCTGGTAAGCAAGAAGAGCTTCAAAAGCACATTTCTCTTGATGAGCAGCTCTTCTGCCAGCCCAGCAGGGCTGGGGCACTGCCTGCAGCCAGCCCGGGCACAGCACTGAGGCACAGAGAGCTTCAATCAGTCAGGGCTGGGAAGGTGCTGAGAAGTGCCTGGGGCACAATCACTGCCAGCCCTTGGCACAGGAACCTCTGGCTGCAGAGCAATGCAGCTGCAGCTCCTGGAGCCATCTCCTAAAGCTGGAACATGCCAATGCCTGCAGAGCCTGTGAGTACATTCTCTGATTGTCTCTTGTGCAGAGCAGCCAGGGGTGCCCAGGGCTGTCGTGCAGAGCAGGGTCCTGCAGCCCAGGGCGCTGTGCTGGGGCAGGGACTCTGCTGCCTGCCAGGGACAGCTCTCAGCCAGCCCTGGCAGCTGCTCCCAGCGCTGGGGGAAAAAATCCGGGTGGGAGGAGACAGCTGGTCAGGCTTGGAAGTGTTCTCCTTGTGTGGGGAGGATGCTGCATTGTTCAGGACTGCTCCCAGCCTGGCATTTAACTGCAGAACATTTCCAAGTAGATTATACAGGGAGCACAGTGAGGCAGGGGCTGTATGAAAGGGAAAATCTTGCTTGTGTAATTTACTGTTCTGGGTTTCCTGGGTGGGAAATTGAACATAGATATTCATGTCTCGGTTCAAGAGGAAAGAAAACATTATTATTCTTGAATAAACCAGGCATTGACAGAAATCAGCACAGACCTCCTTAAAGGCAGCATCAGTGTCGGGGTTTCCAACCTCCTCAGGGTTGCTCTGATGTTGCCATCAGAGCCTGCAGAGCCAGAGCTGCCCCTGGGCAGTGCCTGAGCTGGGAGGGGTCTGCAGGGCAGAGCTGAGCCCCCAGGGCTGGGCTGGGCTCTGGCAGCACTGGCAGGGCCCAGCCCTGGGCACAGGGAAGCAGCTGCTGGCAAGGACAGCTCCAGGCAGCAGAGCCCTGGGCAGGCAGTGGGAAGAAAGTGCCCCCAGGCTGTGCTGGGATTTTTAAAGTCCTCTCCAAACACAACTATTCCATGATTATTTTCTTTACAGATCCCCATGCCAAGGCACAGCAAATGTCCAACAGCAGCTCCATCAGGCACTTCCTCCTGCTGGCATTGGCAGACACGCGGCAGCTGCAGCTCCTGCACTTCTGCCTCTTGCTGGGCATCTCCCTGGCTGCCCTCCTGGGCAACGGCCTCATCATCAGCGCCGTAGCCTGCGGCCACCACCTGCACACGCCCATGTTCTTCTTCCTGCTCAACCTGGCCCTCAGCGACCTGGGCTCCATCTGCACCACTGTCCCCAAAGCCATGCACAATTCCCTCTGGGACACCAGGAACATCTCCTACACTGGATGTGCTGCTCAGCTCTTTTTTTTTGTGTTTTTTATGTCATTAGCCCAGCTCCCTCAGCCTCTGCTCACAGCCCAAGGGCTCCAGCCCCACCTTGGAGGCCCTTCCCAGACCCTGCTGCAGCTGCCAGATATCTTTCCTGCCCTGGGCAACCCAAACCAGGCCACAGTGACCTGGATAATCCCCGTCCTTGATGTCCTG
Organism: Geothlypis trichas; assembly: GCA_009764595.1. Lineage (NCBI taxonomy): Eukaryota > Metazoa > Chordata > Aves > Passeriformes > Parulidae > Geothlypis > Geothlypis trichas. The sequence continues at coordinate 15,063 of WSPJ01000082.1, forward strand.
GTCACACAGCCCTGGCCCCTTGTCCCCATGTCAGGCTCTGGGGTGGATCCTGTGGAACATCCTTTGGAGGAGGCTGTGGCTCCAGGTGGGCCGGGGGGATCCCGGGGGACAGGGACCCTGCTGGGCATGGACAGCATTGGACTTGTTGGGAGAAACTGTGAGGGGGAGCTGGGGCAGAGTGACCAACCCAGTGACCTCACACAGCCCTGCTGGGATGTCACACAGCCCCTCTGGGATGTCACAGCCTGCACTGTGACCTCATGTTTCCAGATGAGAAATTGTCTACACCAGCTGAGCTCACACCTGGAGCTTGTTCTCCAAAACCCCAGGCCCATGGAAACCACACAATGCCCATTGTGTGAGAAGGGGAACTGGAAGTTCAGCAGCCTCAGTGTCCTGCCAGCTCAGCCAGGCCCACTGGAACATTGGGGTCCACGACCACCAGGAACCACCAGAGAGACCCCCAGGACAGAAGAACGCATGGGTAAAGGGGAGGGGAAATATGTTAATGATTTTGGGAAAATGATTATCATATTTGTGTTCAGTCAAGGACAATCAATGTATATGTATGCAAAATAAAGAAAATAAACAGAAATTTTCCTGTACTCAGCCTGCAGGGCTTTGGGAGGAGCTCTGCCCTGTGCATCCTGCTGAATAAAGAATGCTGGTTCTTAATGCTACACTGGTGTTTAGGAGTTTTCTGTTTTACCAAATCTTTGGTAACACTCCCACTGCCAAGGAAAGCTCTGTCTGCTGCTGTTCACAAACAGAGAAGGGCTGGGGGCAGATGTGGGGCTCACAGGCTGCCTGGGGCACAGTGACCATGAAATAATCAAGTTTTCAATGTTCTGTGAAAGAAGGAGGGGCAGCAACAAAACTTCTACACTGGAATTAGGAAGGGCAGACTTTGGCCTTTTTAGCATGCAGATTTGGGGAGTACCAAATCAGGTCCTGATTTTTTTAAGGGAAACAGCTCTTAAAAAAAATTGGATCCAGGAAGGATGGAGATATTTCAAGAAATAAATCTTGATGGAGACATTTCAAGAAATTAATATTAAGAGAGAAAGAGCAGCCTGTCTCAGTGTGGCAAATGATAAGCTGGTGAGGAAAGTTATTGGCCAGCTGCCCATGGACCTTTTCTGGGAACTCAGGGGAAAAAGGACTGGTAACTCAGGAAGTATTTAAGTATCTTATTAAATTATGTAGAAAGAAAAGTTGAGAGGTGAAAGCTCAATTGGAACTTAACCTATCAGCTTCTGTAAAATAATAAAAAATATTTTTATAACAAAAATTTCAACCAAAGGGAGGGAGAAGGAGAACCTCTAGTCTTTATGAGGTGCAGTGGAGAAAACAATATCTGAAGATAAGGAAAAGGCTAAGCTACTGAATATCCTGTTTGTGTCAACTTTCAATATTAGGACAGGCTGTCCTCAGGACAAGTGTTCTCCTGAGCTGGTAGATGGGCACAGGGAGCAGAACAGCCCCCTGGAATCCAGGAGGAAGCAGTTGGTGACCTGCTGAGCCACTCAGATGCTCACAGGTGTATGGGATCAGATGGGATCCATCCTAGGAGGATGAGGGAGCTGGTGGATGAGCTCCCCAAGCTGCTCTCCATCATTTACCATCAGTCCTGGCTCCCCAGGGAGGGCCCAGAGCACTGGAGGTGCCAGTGTGAGCCCATCCCCAAGAAGGGCTGGCAGGAGGATCTGGGGAACTCCAGGCCTGTCAGCCTGACCTGGGTGCCCGGCAAGGTTATGGAACAGATCACCTTGAGTGCCATCACAGGGCACCCACAGGATGGCCCAGGGGTCAGAGCCAGCCAGCGTGGATTTAGGGGTGTCAGGTCTTGCCTGACCAACCTGGTCTCCTTTTATGACCAGGTGACCCACCTGTGGATGTGGAAAAGGCTGTGGATGTTGTGTGCCTGGACTCCAGCAAAGCCTTTGACACTGTCTCTGACAGCATTCCCTGGAAAAGCTGCAGCCCACGGCTTGGGCAGGTTCCCTCCTGGCTGGGAGATTGAAGAGCTGGCTGGAGGCTGGGCCAGAGAGTGGTGGGGATGGTGCTGCACCCAGCTGGTGTCCAGGCACTGGTGCTGTCCCCAGGGATCTGTGCTGGGCCCAGTCCTGTTTAATATCTTCACTGATGATCTGGGTGAGGGGATCGAGTCCCCCATTCACAAATTGCAGGTGGCACCAAGCTGGGGGTGAGTGTGGATCTGCTGGAGGGCAGCACAAGAAGACACAGCCTTAAGCTGCACCAGGGGAGGCTCAGGCTGGACAATAGGAAGAAGTTCTTGACAGAAAGGGTGAGTGGGGACTGGAATGGGCTGGCCAGGGGGAAGGTGGCAGAGTCACTATCCCTCTCCAGTGGCACTTGGTGGCATGGTCTGGGTGACAAGGCAGTATTAGGGCATTGGTTGGACTTGATGATCCCAAAGGTCTTTTCCAGCCTATTTGATTCTGTCATTCTGTGATGATTGGGACACTCTGGGGCCATATGTGACACTGCAGGATCCTGTGTAACCAAGGCACCACTGTCACACAATGGGGCCTCAAGGGACCTGGAAGAGCCTTGTGACACTGTGTGGCCTTGTGGAAACAAGGAGTCCATTGTGACACTGAAGGGACTTGTGGAACCACAGGGAGCATTCTGACACTCTGGGACCTCATGTAACCATGGGGCCATTGTGACACTCTGGGGCCCAATGGATACAAGGGATCACGGTGGAACTGAAGCACCAATGAGAACATTGTGACGCTGTGAAGCCCCATAGAACCAAGAAGAACATTGTCACATTTTTGGACCCTATGGAACCAAGGAGACCAGTGTGACAGTGCAGGGCCTGGTGTAACCAAGAGGCCATTGTGACACTGAGGGGCCCCATGGAAGAAAGGACATCTTTGCAGATGACACCAAGTTGGCTGGGAGTGTTGATCTGCTGGAGGGTAGGAGGGCTCTGCACAGGCCCCTGGGCAGGCTGGATCCAGGGCCAAAATCCAACAAGGTGAGGTTTAACAAGTCCAAGTGCTGGGTCCTGCTCTTTGGCCACAACAACCTTGCAGCACTACAGGCTGGGGACAGAGGGGCTGGAGAGCAGCCAGGCAGAAAGGGACCTGCAGGGACTGATGGACAGCAGGCTGGACATGAGGCAGCAGTGTGCCCAGGTGGGCAAGAAGGCCAATGGCTCCTGGCCTGGATCAGGAATGGTGTGGCCAGAAGAGCAAAGCTGACATGCCAGCACTGATCTGCCCCCAGCTCTGCACACAGGCATTGCTGCTGCAGCTCCAGAGAAGGCAACAAAAGGCCATCTCTGCAGAAAACTTTGCTTGGACACCTCTTAGTTTGTTGAAAACGATTGAGAGTGCAGCCCCTCATTGACACAGCCTGTGTCCAGAGGGAAGGTGGAGATAAAATAAGAAATGGCACAAGGAATGGCTTTTTTTTTGTAGACAATATTTAAAAAGTTAAAAAAAAAAAAAGGAAAAGACTCTCCAAAATAAAACCAACAAGAAGTCTCAAAGACTACTTTTATTAAAAGTGATTTGCAGAAATTGGCCAGCAGCTTAGTGTTTCTGAAAGCATCCAGTCATCAGTCTCCTCACTGCAGCCTTGAGCTCCTGGTTCCTCAGGCTGTAGATGAGGGGGTTCAGGGCTGGAGGCACCACTGAGTACAGAACTGACAGGGCCACATCCAGGGATGGGGAGGACAGCGACGGGGGCTTCAGGTCAGAAAATGTGGCAGTGCTGATGAACAGGGAGACCACAGCCAGGTGAGGGAGGCAGGCGGAAAAGGCTTTGTGCCGTCCCTGCTCAGAGGGGATCCTCAGCACAGCCCTGAAGATCTGCACATAGGAGAAAACAATGAACACAAAACAACCAAACACTTGACTGATGGAAAACACAAGAAGCCCCAGATCCCTGAGATAGGATTTGGAGCAGGAGAGCTTGAGGATCTGTGGGATTTCACAGAAGAACTGGCCCAGGGCATTGCCATGGCACAGGGGCAGGGAAAATGTATTGGCTGTGTGCATGAGAGCATGGAGAAAGGCACTGGCCCAGGCAGCTGCTGCCATGTGGGCACAAGCTCTGCTGCCCAGGAGGGTCCCGTAGTGCAGGGGTTTGCAGATGGACACAAAGCAGTCGTAGCACATAATGGTCAGCAGGCAAAACTCTGCTGAGATGAAGAAGAAAATCAGGAAAACCTGTGCAGCACATCCTGTGTAGGAGATGTCCCTGGTGTCCCAGAGGGAATTGTGCATGGCTTTGGGGACAGTGGTGCAGATGGAGCCCAGGTCGCTGAGGGCCAGGTTGAGCAGGAAGAAGAACATGGGCGTGTGCAGGTGGTGGCCGCAGGCTACGGCGCTGATGATGAGGCCGTTGCCCAGGAGGGCAGCCAGGGAGATGCCCAGCAAGAGGCAGAAGTGCAGGAGCTGCAGCTGCCGCGTGTCTGCCAATGCCAGCAGGAGGAAGTGCCTGATGGAGCTGCTGTTGGACATTTGCTGGGGCTACACATGGGGACCTGTTCATGGAGAAAAGGACAGTATGTTTATGGAGAAAAGCGAGTCAGCAGAGACTGCTTTGAACCAGCCCTGGGCCATTCCCTGCAGACTGTCCCGCTGAGACTCACCCACCCTTGTTCCTGCTCTAGCAAAACCTTCACTCAGGTCACTGCCTGAGCTCCAATTGTGCTGGCTGAGGGTGCCAGGAGCAGCCAGGACTCTGCATGGGGGCTCTCGAGGAGTCATCCCTGCCCTACTACCTTGAGTTTGTGGCTATATGGCAGAGGGACAAGGCTATATATTCAGGATTTGTCAGGGGAATCACTCCTAATGCAGAAAGGCTTGGTAGCATCTCCACTCCTAGTTCTATAGGACATGGATGACAAGAGTTGATTTAAGGAATTTTTTCTGCAAATACATCCTTCCTGGCTCTCTGAGGTCAGAAATCCCCAGCATTTCTGCTGCACTCAGAGTTTGCCACTGAGAGATGTGAGAGGCAAGGGATTCCCTGTGGCTCAGGGAAGGTGAGGGGCTGGATGGGCTTATTCCCACCTGCCCTGGGTTTGCACCTTTGGCTGCAATCAGAGAACAATCACATTCCTGGGTCACCCTGGCATAAACCAGACCCTGCCCAGAGCAGAGGGGTCCCTGAATGTCTCACCCTCTCTGAAGGCCTCTGGGCAAAGTCTCAGCACCCCTCTTGTGCCAAGGACACTCACGGCTCCCTCGGCAAACCCAGCAGCATTTCCTCAGCTCTGGCAGCTCTGCCCTTCCCCATGGGACATTAAGGGAACTCCCAGAGGCTCTGGCACAGATTTCCACCCAGGAGGGCAGCTCAGAGCCTGGAAGGGCACAGCAAGGAGATCCCTGGCTGTGCCCATGATGGGATCTCAGGGAGGGGGCTCAGCTCATTCCCCTTTCCCATGCACTGCTTTGCCCATGGCCCCACAGGTGCCAGGGAAGCTTGGACACCCCATTTCCATGGACAGCCCTGCCTGGCAGGAATGCCAAGGGCAGAGCCTGACTCAGCTGCTGCAAGTGCCAGAGCCTCCCTGAGAGCAGCAGATCACAGTGACAATGTCAGGGCAGGGCAGAACCAAGAGAAGATGTTGTGGTGCTGTGCCTGAGAGGGCAGGGCAGAGACAGCCGGGCACTCAGGACAGTGTTCCCGTGCCCAGCACCTCCCACACACCAACAGTGCCCTCCTGCCCCCAGCACTGCTCTCTTCAGCCCCCTCTCCTTCCCTGAGCATCTCCCTGGGCCTGGACATTCCCTGCTGAGAGGAGCCTTGTCCCTGCCAGTGCTCACAGAGCCCATCCCAGCCTGTGTGCCCTGGCCCGGCCCTACAGAAACCTGCCTGTGTGCAGGGCCCTGGCTGGGGCAGGCTCTGTGTGCAGCTGGGCAAGGGCAGCTCAGGAGAGCCCTGCTGGGCCCTGCAGAGGTGATGCTGCTGCTGTCCAGGGCTGAGGAGTGGCTGAGGGCTCTTTGGGAGGCTCCCAGCAGAGACTGAGCACCCAAAGTTACAGTTCTGGAGTCTCTGTAAATGTTCAAACATTCCTTTGATGATCCTGTGTGTCCCTTTCAACTCAGAATGTTCTGGGATTTGGGATGACAATTCCTCTTCTGCTTCTCTCATCTCCCTTTTGTCTATGATCCAAAGAGAAAAAACCCCTTACAACAGTGTTAGAACAGTAAAGTAAAATCCAGACATTATTTGGAAGCTTCCAGGTATCCCAGTGGGGATGGGGCACACCTGGATCGTGATTTCAAAAATTTATTAAAGTTGAATAATTGATATTTAACAGTAACATCCAATGGGAGAGTTAGTTGCCCCAGTTACACACCCCTGGCTCAACCCATTGGAATAGGTCCAAGGGCTTCTTTGCAAAAATTTTTTGTTATGACTGCTCACATTCTGGTGAAAAAATAAAATGTTTTTGTGGGTTATTTTCCTGATAATAAGACTATAAAGTATTTCAGGAATGTATTAAGACAGTCACTTTAGTGTTCTAAAATCTAAGAGAAAGGTTAGGAAATCTGCTAGAGTTAAAAAGGGTTATAGCTATATAACTGCATAATTGTCGCAAAAAAGAATTAATAAAGGGTTTAATAAAGTGTTTAATAGAGTTAATTAGGAGTTTAACGGAGTTAAATAAAGATTATAGTTTAATAACTATATAATACCAATTTACAGAGCTATGAATATATGAAAAATGTATAAAATGTAAAAATCTTTTTGTCATCACCCCAACTTTCGCATTCCTCTCCAAGCAGGAAATTGAAATCACTCTCAGGAAAACTCCTGATCGTTACAGCAATCCCAGCCTTACCTTCTTTGGGAAGTGCCCTCCGGAGCTGTGCCCAGGCTGGTCTGGAGCTTGGAGCAGCCCTGCCCCACCCAGCCCCTCTCAGCAGCAGCCCCTGCCCTGCTCAGGGTGGCTCCTTCCCCCCAGATCTTGTCCCCAGTGCTGGGAGCAGCTGCCAGGGCTGGCTGAGAGCTGTCCCTGGCAGGCAGCAGAGTCCCTGCCCCAGCACAGCGCCCTGGGCTGCAGGACCCTGCTCTGCACGACAGCCCTGGGCACCCCTGGCTGCTCTGCACAAGAGACAATCAGAGAATGTACTCACAGGCTCTGCAGGCATTGGGATGTTCCAGCTTGAGGAGATGGCTCCAGGAGCTGCAGCTGCATTGTCCTGCAGCCAGAGGTTCCTGTGCCAAGGGCTGGCAGTGATTGTGCCCCAGGCACTTCTCAGCCCCTTCCCAGCCCTGACTGATTGAAGCTCTCTGTGCCTCTGTGCTGTGCCCGGGCTGGCTGCAGGCAGTGCCCCAGCCCTGCTGGGCTGGCAGAAGAGCTGCTCATCAAGAGAAATGTGCTTTTGAAGCTCTTCTTGCTTACCAGGAGCTGCCTCTGTGCCAGGAGCCCAGCCCAGCTCAGCAGCCCAGACACAGCACAAGGACTTGAATGAGCCTCTGGGGCTTTGTGCTCAGGCCCTGAACATCAGTCCCTGAGAGGGACCTCAAGAAACCTCTCCAGAACTCCAAGGCACAATCCAACTCCAAAGTTTCTTGGACTTTTAATGGGTCCCAGTGAGGGACACGACTGAGAAAGTGTCCCCAGGCCCCAGGCAGAGCAGAGAACTGCAGGCAGTGATGACAGGTGGGGACAAAGAGAAGCCAAGTCTTGGTGCCCTGGGCCACAGCAGGGTCTGTGCCACCAAGGGCTGGGAGGAGACACCTTGTCCTGAGGCCCTGGGGCCTCCTGGCACAGCCCCAGCCAGGCTGGGCACTGTCAGCCCCTTGTCCTGCCCTCAGCATCCCCCCCTAGCCCACATCCCAGTGGCCTCAAGGATCTGCTGGAAGGAGTCCCTGGGGAGCCTTGCTCAGCAATGGCCCTGGGGGCTCCTGAATGCTCCCTGCAGGGACTGCAGGTTTTTCAAAGGACTTTGGCTTTGGCTTTTGCCTTGGAGTCTCTGAGAGGTTTGTGCAATCATGGCCTCCAATTATCTGCTGTAATTAGTCCCTGGAGAGGCTTTGTCAGTAACAACACTCAGTGGGCTCATTAATACTTCAAGGTACTTCAGTTATTTTAAGGTACTTGGTGTTTCCCTTTTGATACAGACTCTGTGAGAGGTTTGTGCAATCATGGCCCCAATTATCTGCTTTAATGAGTCCCTTGAGAGCTTTGTACTGACACTCAGTGGGGCTCATTAATACTGTGAGATACTCAAGGTTTTTAAGGTACTTTATGGATTTAAGAATACTTTAAGTACTTTTAAGGATTTTCCTTCCCACACTGAGTCTCTGAGCAGTTTTTGTGCCATCCTGGCCTCCAATTCTCTCCTCCAAGGAGTCCATGAGGAGCCTATGTGTGGTATCTTCCCCCTTTCTGTTTTACAACAAAGATGGAACTGAAAGAATTTTGTAAGACTTTCTTAAAGCATTCAGACAAACATAGGACAATTAACAGCACGATAACAACATCTAAGAGATTTAATAGTCCTGTTTTAGCTAGACATCATCCAACCCTTTAGTCCCTTGGATTGGAAGAGTTTATTGAACCAGTCTTTGTTTTCCACTTGAAGCTTCTTGAACCCTTCCTTCAGTACCTGAATGCTCTTGTGGATTGACTCGCTGTGGCTGGAGAGGTTCATGCAACACATGCCCTCAGAGTCTACACAGCCATGCCCATGTGCCCAGAGTAAAAACTCTATCGCTGTTCTGCAAGGTGGCATGTCTGATGGTCTCTGTGTCTGAGAGCAGGCCACTCAGTGTGAGGGAGGTAGCATTGGTTTGCTTACTTAACAGGCACCCAAGATGGTCTCATTGTCCTAAAGCTTTAGCTGCAGCCACCCAAGGTAGTCCAAACTGGGGGTGCTACCATCCGATACCTGGATTAAAGCTTGCAAAGCCATCTCTTTGATATCATCCAATACTTCTCTGGGGATACCTGCTGCTTGATCATCTTGTAGGCTGTGTTGTCCTTCTCCAGCTGGATGGTTGATTGTCAATTCCGCCCTTGTCTCATTATTAGCATAGTCTGCTTTTAATTGATTTAGTGAACACTTCCATCCCCCTTCCCACAGGATGTATTCTGTAGGTGACAGTAACATGGTCATAATATATTTTAAACCATAGAGGGTTGAGACATGTGCTGTTAACATGGCCATCATTAGGCCATTAAAACAAGGTAAGTCCTTCCTCTGGTCTTTAGTTGCTCTACACAGATCCTTGATTTCCGCATAAACCAATGGCTGATAGCTGGGATTCTGCCCCCTTCTTTCATATTATACGGGGGCAATGAGGAGTTTCGAGACTATTTGCCAGTCTCCTTCCTGAACTGCTTCTTTCTTGATCCTTTCCTTGGGATCTTCTGGGGTTGACTGGCAAGGTGTTTCTTGATAATCCAAACAGTCTTCTGGGGAGGAAGAATAACTTGGAGCAGAAACATTTGGATTAGAAATAGTGTGGAAATGGGGCTTAGTATCTTTGACCATGAGGGTTATATTTTTTTCAGAGGGTGAGGCAAAGGGTGCTGCCATTTTGTCAGGTGTTGGGGAGGAAAGGCCTTGATTTAGGATGGCGGGCTTCCGGGCTGGCCTTCTGGAGACATGGCCAGGGTGGAGGTGGAATGATTGACAGTGGGGGCATGACCTGCAGTTTTGGGGGTGGAGTCTGGAGGTTCGTGCAGGGCGGAAGAGAAAGTTGTGGTAGCAGGAAGTGGAGGAACCAAGATGGAGGGAAGATGGTTGGGCTCCCAACTCACATTCAGGTTCCTTCCATCTTGAGTCTCCAGGGCATGATGCTCCTAGACAACGTGGCCATCAGAATCTTGGACCATCGTAAAAGGTCTAAGAAAGGAAGGTTTGAGGGAACATCCTGAGTTAGGAGTGGCCAACAGATTTAGTTTTCAACACGCTGCTTGCTGGTGAAGGATCTCAAGGATGGTGTGGAAGATGGGGAGCATGCAGGGTGCAATGGGGTCCATTTGATCGTAAGTTGCACAGTTTAACTCCCACTGAGTCCCAAAATTCAGTGGTACGGATTTCATCAGCAAAGGTCTCTGGAAAATTTTCAATGATCCACCTCATGATTATTTTTAATTTGTTCTTTGAAAATATTTTGTCATGATCAGTGAGAATTAACTTAAATCATCCATATATGCTCCTTTCTGCTTTGGACATCTGGCTGCCCATTTTTCTCTTTCTCTGTCTTATGGGGAAGAGCCACCGGAACACCACAAATCAACTATGGGATGTGGGTGCATATTGTAAAAACACAGTGGCAAAATGGGCAATAAATGTCTTGCATTTCCCCAAACCCACCTTCAATCCTACACAGGTGAAACTGTTGTTGTCCCTGCTGATCCTGGGCATGGTCCCTTGAAGCAATCATGGATCCACCAGGCCCAGCACAATCCAAAATCCCGCAGAGCACTGACCTATCAATCAGCTAACCCCAGCTGACATGACTGAATGTCAGGGTCCCTGTTCGGGCACCAAATGTCACAATGAGGGTGGCTGCGACAAACCTCTCTGGTTCCCTGACTTCAGGGCAAGGGTGGTGAAAATGAAAAGAAGCAGGATCAATGGAGTTGTTTAAAAGGAACTTTAATAACAGGGTGAAAAACAATAAACATGGAGAAGTCGAGCACAGTACGAGGGGCAATATCCAAAGACCCGAGACAAAGGGGAAGCAACAACATGCACACTTGGGGCTAGAAACCTAGAACAATAACCATTTAGAAGAAACAATTAACCAATAAACCAATAGAGGAGTGGAATTTGGACAACTTAGAATAAAAACACTAAAGGCTTATGGGGGACTCTCAAGCTCACACTAAGTTAAACAAATGATTCCCAGGGCTTTAAGCTCGTGCCCAGTTCTTCCCGAGCAAAATCTGTCTGACTGACTCTGAGTTACAGCTGGGCTAACTCCCACACAGCTGCTTTGCACTGGCCCCTTGGGACCATGCAGCCCAACAGAGCCACAATGATGTCCTTGGTTCCACGAGGCTCTACAGTGTCACAATGGTCCCTTGGATCCATGGTGCTCTGCAGTGTCACAATGGCCCCTGCATTTCACAAGGTTCCCAAGTGTCACATTGGTCTCCATAGGAAGGAAACCACAGAGCCCTCATGTTCCAGGAGCTGATGAACAGAAACCACCAGAGACCAAGGCAAGCCTGACCTGTCTGTCCTGGCAGGTTTGCTTGGAGCAACCCTTCGATATTTGAAATTATGAATGGGGAATCCTAATTTCAAACATTTGTGCCTAGAGAAGGATAAGTTTTTCCATACAAGGCAAAGCAAAGAGCCCTTTCCAGTGTTTGGAAAACAGGTGAGTTCATGCACTCAAGAGTTAAAGACCAGCCAGACCTGTCTGTCCTGGCAGATTTTGTCTGGCAGCAATCCTTGGTTACACAGAAATTTGGAGGTGGAATCCAAATTTTGGCCATGGATACCTGGAAAAGATGAACAGTTTTTTCCATAGAAAGGAAAGCCCAGAGCCCCAGTGTTTCAGGAGCAGATGGGAGTGGCCTTCCACATTCTAAGGTCAGCCAGACCTGTCAGGTGACTCCTGGGAGGCCAAGGCAGCCACACCTATTTCATGTTCCCTTGCTTCCACAGGGCCCTGCAGTGTAACAATGGTTCTCTTGCTTCCATGATGCCCTCAGGTGTCATAATGGCCCGTTCGTTACACAAGTCCTTAAGGATCTTAATGGTCTCCATGGTTCCACAATGCCCCACAGTGTCATAATGGTCTATTGGTTCCATGAAGCCTCGCTGTGTCCAATGGCCCCTTGGTTCCATTGGGGCCCAGTAGTGCAACAATGATTCCCTTGGTTCCACAAGTTCCCATAGTGTCACAATGGCCCCTTCCTTCCATGAGGCCCTGCAGGGTCACAATGGTCTCCATGATTCCATGGGGCCTTGCAATGTCACAATGCTCTCCATGGACCCACGGTGCCCTGCAGGATCACAATGGCCCTTTGGCTCCACAAGGCCCTGAAATGCAGCAATGGCCTCTTGGTTCCACAAAGCCCTGCTGCTTCACACTGGCCCTTTGGGACCATGCAGCCCAACAGAGCCACAAGGATGTCCTTGGCTCCACGAGGCCCCACAGTGTCACAGTGGCCCCTTGGATCCATGGTACCCTGCAGGATCACAATGTTCCCCTTGGTTCCACAAGTTCCTACAGTGTAACAGGTTCCACAAGGGCCTGCAGTGTCACCATGGCCCATTGGTTCCACAATGCTCTTCAGTGTCACAATGGTCTCCATAGAAAGGAAACAAGTGAGCCCCAGTGGTGCAGGGGCAGATGAGAGGCAGTCACCAGAGGCCAAGTCTAGCCAGACGTGACTGTATTGGTAGATTTTTTGGAAAGTAACCCTTGAATATGGAGAATTTTAGTGGTCAAATCCTAATTTCAGCCATGTTAGCCTAGACAAGAAAGACAGTTCTTTCCCATAGGAATAACAGCACAGAGCCCCAGTGCTTCACAGTCAGATGGGAAATGGGCCTAGACATGTCAAGTTCAGCGGGACCTGTCAGACAGCCCCCAGGAGGCCAAACCAGGCAGACCTGTTCCATGTTCCATTGACTTCATGGGTCCTCACACTGTCACAATGGTCTCCTTGATTCCATGAGGTCTGGCAATGTCACAATGGCTTCTTGGTTTCATGAGCCCCAACAGAGTCACAAGGGTCCATTGGCCCCACGCAGCCCTGCTGTGAAACAATGGCTCCTTGTTTCTGTTTTAAATCAATCACAATCAAACCACAGTTTGATCATTGATCCTTGCTTCCATAGGGCCCATGATTTGCACAATGGTCTCCTTGATTCCATGATTCCTGGATTCCACAGTCTCACCATAGTTTCCTTGGATCTCCATTGTCACAACTGACCCATGGCTCCATGAGGTTCTGCAGTGTCACCGTGGTCGCTGTCAGAGGCTGGATGAGATCAATGTCCCGAGACACCTTGGGATGCTCGGAATGCCCGTGTGGGGCCAGGGCCGGGTCAGGCCTTGGTTTGTGGTGGGACAGAGCCCCGCCCCCAGCCCTGGCCTGGCAGAGCTGTCAATCACACAGCAGGGGGTGAGTTTAACCCAGCTCTGATTGGCCAGCTGTCAATCAATCAATCACACACCAGCAGCTGGTGCTACCCTGACTCTGATTGGACAAGCAACTGGCAGTCCCACCCCAGGGGCGGGCCCATGAAGGCCCAGGGGGTTAAAAGCCGGAGCACAAGGGCAGCCCAGGGTCAGGATTCTGCCTTCTCTTGGGGTTCCTCTGTTGATGATGGTGGAACCCCTGCAGTTGATACCTATGTCTCTGTCTTTCTATGGATCTTCTGTCTTTCTGTTGTTCTCTATTTCTTCTCTTTCTCATCCTACTTACCTAGAAGATTTTTGGGTAACTTCACATGTAAAGGGTTAAAGGATTTTAGGTTAAATGTGTGGGAATCCAGGGCACAGGGAATGTTTCTCTGTGTGCTCTGAGGGGTCCTGACCACCAGAGAAACACTGCCTTTAACCTTCGCCCAGGGAAAAAATTTCCAGGACTTTGAGACAGATCAGAATTTACCAAAGTGTGAAATAGATTAGAGGGTAGTATACTATGTCCCTTGGGTGAGAAATTTAGGTTTTGGGATTTTTAGTATGGTGTAGATAAGAAGAAGGATGAAGGAATTGGGGTGTAGTCCCTGTCTTCTTCTTCTTCTTCTTCATCTGCTCCATTATCTGCAGTGTTGGTGGCACAGGGTGATTGGTCAAGGAAAGCACAGTGCAGAGATAATGTGGACAGTCAAGGGATGAGTTATTGGCAGATAAAAAGAAATTAAGTATGTTCTAAGAGTTAATTGGATGAGACAACTTTAAAAGACCTTGAAACCGTGCATTTTGGGGCCATTTTGTGGTGCTCTTCCAGCGTGCTGAGCCTGGTGTGAACAGCAATGCAAAACTTTAGATAAGATAACAATAAACAAGAAGCTGAAGACTAAAAAAGTCCTATACATGTCCTTTTACCTGGCACAGAACAGCTGCTGGAGGGATTCCCCCATCCAGGCAGCACCTAAAAAGGCCCAGCATAAAACAAACATCAATAACTGGTGTCCTGACAATATTTGTAGTAAGTTGGCTGTTTTCCAAAAAGTTTTTTACTGAAGGGTGTTGTCTTGATTGGCCAATCATGTGAAATGTGTTGATTAAATGACCAATGAGGTCTGTGTGTAGCAAGATAAGATATCAAAGAAAAGGATTGAAAAAATAGGTGGCTGTTAACCCTTAGCCTTCTGATCTGAGTTTGTGTCATCTCTGACTCAACAGTGACATTTGGGGATCTGTGGGGTTTATTGGGGATCTTTTCTGCACCTCGAGACCCAACAGGACCTTCTCAAATAAACCTTGCCTGAAGCTCCCACTGTGCCCGTGACAGGAACCCCTGTGAGTGTCTGGGACATCCCAGCTCTTTGGCAGCCTGGGAACTCCTGGGATGTCACCGTGGAGCCCCCGTGAGTGCCTGTGACAGATCGGTGCCTTTGCAGCCCAAGGTGCCCTGGGATGTCACCATGGAATGGCTGTGACTGCCTCTGACCACAGGGCTCTTGACCATCCCCAGAAAGCCCTGGGAGGTCTCCATGGAGCCCCTGTCTGTGCCTGTGACATTCCAGCTCTGGAACAGCCTGGAGACGCTTGGAAAGTCCCCATGGAACCCCTGTGAGGGCCTGTGACAAATCTGATCATCAATACGCAACCATCAGCAGCTCCCTGTTGCTATGGTCAGTTTCCATGGCAACCATCCCCAGCCCCCTGTTGCTATGGTCAGTTTCCATGGCAACCATCACCAGCCCCCTGTTGCTATGGTCAGTTTCCATGGCAACCATCACCAGCCCCCTGTTGCCATGCTCAGTCCCTCGGCAGCTCCATGGAGACCCCGTGCCAGGGGTGGTTGCCATGGACACCAGCTCAGGCCTGCAGCCAGAGCCCGTTGCCATGGCAACCATTGGCAGCCCCATCCCCAGGCTCATGGGATCCCAGAACCACAGAATTGGCTGAGCTGGGAGGGACCCATCAGCATCCTCCAGTCCAACTGCTGGCCCTGCACAGGACACCCCAACAATGCCAGCCTGGGCCTGGCAGCGCTGGCCAAACGCTGCTGGAGCTCAGAGAGCCCTGGAGCTGGGAGCCTTCCCTGGGGAGCCTGGGCAGGGCCCCAGCAGCCTCTGGGCAAAAACCTTTTCCTGACATCCAACCTGAGCCTGCCCCGCCTCAGCTGCAGCTGTTGCCTCCACTCCTGTCCCTGGGCACCAGAGGGAAGAGGTTCCCACAGCCCCAGCCAGGGACCCGCTCCCAAGGCTGTTGCCATGGCCACCAGGGCTGGGACCAGCTGGGATGCTCGGTGTCCACGGGCCAGGGTTCAGGAATGGGATTCCCCAATTTCCTGCTCCCGATAAAACCACCCTGCCCTCGCTGCCCTCCTGCCTCCCGTGGAAAGCACAAAAGGCAAAGATCCCAGGCTGGGATAAGAACAATTTATTGGGAACAGCAACGAGATAAGGAACAAACATAACAGAAACAATTCTGATAACAGAAGGAATAAATAAAACTATTTGTGGGGAATACTAAAACACATCTCACTGGGTCTTCCTGGCCACAATTTCCCCTGCCTGGAAAGGCCACCCTTCTCCTCAGGGACAGAGAGAGAGAGAGAGAGAGAGAGAGAGAGTCCCTTTCCTGCCCCTGTCAATTCCCTGAAGTGGGAGTGACTGTTATGACAGGGTCATGGCCAGACCCTCATGTTTTTCAATGCCACATCATGTCACTGGCAGGGGCAGGAAAAGGTACAGGTGCCATCTCAGCATGGATCACAGGGTAAATTGATCCCCAGGGCTCTTCCAAACGTGGGACCTCCAATGGGGAAAGAAGCTGGAGCTGGGTATGAAGCTGTTCCTGCATTTGGGGCACTTGCAGAACTTCCCTTACTGGTGACTCCATTGGTGTCTGGTCAAGTTCGAGCTCATGGAGAAGCTCTTCCCATGGTGAGGAGAACTCGTAGGGCCTCTCCCCAGTGTGGATGCGCCGGTGGGTGATGAGGTTGAAGTTATGCTTGAAGCCCTTCCCGCACTGACGACAGTAGAAGGGCCTCTCCTCGGTGTGCATCTGCTGGTGCTGGAAGAGGTTGGAGCTGGTCCGAAACCTCTTCTGACACTGGGGACACTCGTAGGCTTTCGTCCCGGTGTGGATGTGTTGATGCCTGATGAGGGCGGAGCTGCAGCTGAGGCTCTTCCCACATTCCCCACACTTGTAGGGCCATTCCTCGTTGTGGATCATCTGGTGGCAGATAAAGGTACTGCTCTGCCTGAAGCTTTTTCCCACACTCCAAGCACTTGTTGGGCTCCTCCCCATCATGAAGCTGCTCATGGACTACCAGCTCTGAGCTCTGGCTGTAGCTCTGTCCACCTTCCTGGCTCAGGGTGGGTCTTTCCTCCTCAGAGCACTCTGGGCTGGGTTTGCAGCCCCTGCACATGTGGGATCTCTGGGGATTTTCCTCCCCAGTGGAATTCTGCACTGTTGAGTCACTCAAAACAGCCTCTTCCACGAGGTTCTGCCAAGGAGATTTGTCCTCCTTGGAGGTCTCCACCCTCAGCTCCTTCTCTGGGGGAGAAAGGAAAAGTAGAGAATGGGATTTGCCTCCATGCCACATGGAAGGGTAAGGGGAGCCCTCCAGTGCATCCGTGTAGGGACGGTGTTGGCACTGGTGTTGTCCTGCAGCCGGGGGCCATGCTGGGCTGGGAGATGGAGCAGGAGAGAGGGGAAAATGGGCACTGACTTCCTCCTCACCTGCCTGGGTATCCCAGGGCTCCTTCCTCTTCCTTGCAGCCTCCTCCTCCATCCAATCAAGGCTTGGGAATGGGAAATCCTGCTCTGGGAAGAAAACAAAGGGTGCACACATTGTCTTTTGTTCTGGTTTGAAGGCAAACGAGGGGGAAAGTCTAAGTCAGAATTACAATTTAAGAAGAAAATGAAGATCAAGGCAATGATACAGAAACACTGCCTTAAACTGACAGAGTCAGGATATAACCTGACACCCTGTTGGTCAGGGTGGTGGCAGCAGTCCCATTAAATGGTGGCTGCAGTCCTGTTGGAGTGATGAACGTGATTCTCTCCAGGCAGTGGTCCTCTATAAGGGTCTGGTCTTCCTCTGAAGGTCCAGTGGTGGCTCTGGAACTCTTGTCCTCTGGGAATCCAGTAGGCAAGCTGCTCCTGGTGTTGCAAGGCTCAGCTTATATCCAGGTAGGAATGCTTGGATCCTCCCCCTGGGCGGAGCATCCCACAATGGGATGATGGAATTGGATCAGTCCTGCAGTGACACTCAATGGCCCATTCACAGAAGATTTCTCCCCTGGAGGGCGTTATCAGGGCTGAGTCATGCAAGAGATAAAGAACACTGCCCCACCTGTTTATAGCAGTTGATGAAGATGGGGATTGAAAACATGCATTTGGTTCCATCTTCCATTGCAACCTGAAACAGTGGGGTAATCCCTGCTCAGGGGGTGAACACCACCCCCCTTACCCAAACTGGCTCAGGTGTAAAACCCCCACCCTGGGAAGGCCACACACACAGGGGACAATGTCACACTTGCCCTGCCCCAGGGGAGGTCTCTGTCCCTGTCACTCTATTGCTCTCTCCCCTTTTCTCTTTCTTTCCACCTCTCTCTACCTCACATTTACTGTTCAATAAAATCCATGTTGGATTTGGTCTCATTAGCACCTTAATTGGGGCAGAGGCATCTCTCTACTAATATTCTTATACCAAATTGCAAAATTATTTTGGCACAGTGAGTTCAGGGCACTGTTCTCTGACCCCAAGTGTATTTAACAACAGCATGGTTCCCTTTTCTGTGGAGGTTGTGGTTCTCTCTGGAAAAACTCCTGAAAACTTAGACGCAGTCTCTCCTTCTTCCTGGGGAACTTATGGGAGAACTGATGAAGAAAATGGCTGTTGTGGTGGCCAGTGAAAAGGAAAATATTTTGTTGTCCTTCCTTGAAAAGTTTGTTAAGATCACTGGAGGAGAGGGAGCAAATGTTACCAGTGAGACTGACAAGGATCATTCACCCCCAGGTGAGGAACACAAGGCTGCTGAAAGTGCCACAAGAAGCCCAGCTGAAGCAGCTGAATTCCCAAATATCTCCAGCCAGGATCTCCAGGAGGATTTTTTGGAGAGTGTTTGGAACTGGCAGATCCCAGACTCGAGCCCCGGATATCTCCGGGCTCCCTCAGAGGAGCTTTTTCGGGGGCAGAGGAGCCGTGATCGCCCCTCGGGAGGGTCCCGGGGGGTCCACGTGGGGATGGCCCGGTACCGACGGGGCGGGACATTGGTTTGGGGATCCCCGTGAGAGCCGGGGCTGTGGAATGGGGGACCCCCGGGGTGGGGAGAGGGGAAGGGGCGATACCGGAGCTGGGGGACCCCCGGCAGCCCGGAGATGAGGCGGGGACGGGACCCCCTGACCCTGACAGGGGCGTGTCCTGGGGTGACTTCATGATGCTCGTACCCCATCGGTCTGTTTAGCCCAGAAATGAGTTCTGCACCTTTAAGGCTGGTTCTGAGAGCGAAGGGGAGGAGGAGGAAGCAGCAGTTTGTTTTTAGAAACTGCACTCACTCCTCTACATTCTGGCTCCTGGATGGACAAACAGCAGGACAGAGGTCTCCTTTGCTTTTAGTTAGTTTTTATCTCTCTGAGGCAGAGAAGTTCCCTGAACTGTAATTTTTTTTTTCTTTGGAGCTGTTTAAGCCTGCTCTGGACAGAAGACCCAGAACACCACAGGCATCTCACACCTGTGGCCCACAGGGCCAGGCCTGGGCCGCGGCATTTCCAGCGCCAGAGGAACTGATAAGAGACTGAGTGAGCCCAGCTACAATGCATGGAGAAACTTTTTGAGTTTGTCATCTTCTTGGAGTAGCAAGAAGTCTTTTTTTTAAAATTGTTCATTTGTTGTGCTAGTAAATGCTTTGCCTGCTAAATAAACAGGTTTTTTGAAATCTTCTCCAAGGAAATATTTTAACCAATCAGCTGGGGAAGAATTTGCTTGTATTTCCTGTCTAGAGAAATCCCCTTTTGGGGATTTTCTCCCAAATTTCCCCTAAACCAGGGTAGGGTTGTTGGGAGAGGGGGAAGCCCCAAGTGGCTGGATTGAGGGGAGGATGGAGAGGAGGGAACCAAAACCCCCCAGAATACCTAAGCAGGACCCTGGGGAGGGGGGATGCCCAGGACCCATGGGATTCCCAGCAGCCCTGAGATGGGAGACCACCAGAGCACCAGAGAGTTGAGACTGGAAAGAGGTAACTCCTGGTGCCTTTTTTTGATTCATTCTTGATTTTTGGAGGTTTTTATGCACATCAGGTGACTTCTAGAGATGGACATGTGTGGGAGGGATCCCCAGACAAGGCATTCACACCTTGTTTTTCCCCAAACCAAGATTTTCCCCAAACCATCTCAAAATGACATACCCCCTGTCCTGTTCTGGGTGAGCTCAGTCCCAAACCTGACCTTGATCCTGGTCTCAATCTCAATCCATATTCAGACACACTCACAGTTCTGTATTTAATTACATCCCAGTGCCAGACTCATCTAGCCCCAGACCCAATTCCAACCCCAGCCCTAAAGCCAATCCCATGTCTAGCCTTAACATCAATCCCAGCTCTAATCCAAATCTCAGCCCCAACTCAAATCCCAGCCCCAATTCCAGCCCCTTCCTAAATCCTCAGCCCCAAACCAAATCCCAGGTTCAGCCCTTCTGGGGCTTTGGGGCTGTCTCTGTCCCTCTGACAGAGATCCCACAGGAGGAGGGGCTGCAAAGCCAGGCCAGGGGGCTCTGAGGAGGAAAGACCCACCCTGAGCCAGGAAGGAGGACAGAGCTTCAGCCAGAGCTCAGAGCTGGTGCTCACTGAGCAGCTTCATGATAGGAGAAGCCCCACAAGTGCTTGGAGTGCGAGAACAACCGTGATCAGCCACCAGATGATCCACACTGGGGAATGGCCCTATGAGTGTGGGGAGTGTGGGAAGGGCTTCAGCTGCAGCTCAGAACTCATCAGGCACCAACATATCCACACGGGGGAGAGGCCCTACAAGTGCACCCAGTGTCAGAAGAGGTTTCAGATCAGCTCCCATCTCATCCACCACCAGCAGATTCACACCAAGGAGAGGCCCTTCCGCTGCCCTGACTGCGGGAAGGGCTTCAAGCGTAACTCCCACCTCATCAGACACCAGAGCATCCACACTGGGGAGAGGCCCTAGGAGTGTGGGGAATGTGGGATGAGCTTTAGCCAGACCTCCAACCTGATCTCCCACCAGAGGATCCACACCATGGAACGGCACTATGAATGTGGGGAATGTGGAAAGAGCTTCAGGCAGAAGTCCCACTTGAACCACCACCAGAGGATCCACACTGGGGAAAGGCCATACAAGTGTGGGGAATGTGGGGTGACCTTCAGTCAGAGGTCCCAACTTATCATCCACCAAATGATCCACAATGGGGAGAGGCCCTATGAGTGTCCTGAGAGTCAGAAGAGGTTCCAGACCAGGTCCCATCTCCTCCGCCACCAGAAAAATCACACAGAGGAAAGGCCCTTCCGCTACCCTGACTGCAGGAAGGGCTTCAAGCACAACTCCACCGTCATCACCCACCACCACATCCACACTGGGGAGAGGCCCTACAAGTGTCACTTGACCAGACACCAACGGAGGCACCAGTAAGGGAAGCCCGGCCAGTGCCCCACTTGCTGGAAGAGCTTTGTGCTTCAGTGGAGGATCCACGTTGGGCAGAGCCCTGGTGACCCACGTTCCCAGTGATCTGGGATGGGAGGACACCTGGCTGGTTATCCTTTTAGTTTGGCCTCAATTTCCTCTTGATTTTTCTTCATCACTTAAAAACACCTGAAATAGGACTAAAAAGAAAGTAATTGATCAAAGATGTGTAAAGTTCCATCACTTAACAGGTACTTGACCAGGAATTTATGATTTTGGGACATACTGTGGAAGATTTGTGGGTTCTTTAGGGATTTCAGGAAGTGTTCTCCATATCTTTGCACTCCGAAATTAAAGACATATTGATCTGTCACCTCAAGACGACTCAGTCCCACTGAAAACACCACAGTCTTACCCCAAAGGGCTCAATCCAACCTCAAATTGCCTTGTTCGCACCTCAAAAACACTCAGTCTCGTGCCAAAATTACTCAATTCCACAGCCTCCAGGGTGAGATGGGGTTGGAAGAAGACTAGGAGAAGTGGGATCCAAATTTAAGGGAGTGGCTTCGGGATTGTGTCGGGCTGGGTGCTTTGGATGTATTTTGACAGTATATAAAACTTTCAGAATTATTGATTTCTGTCCCATTCATTTTCCATCAGTTCCAATTCTGTTTTTCAGAGTGCCACCTTCTCAGCTGATTGTGTTTGTGTCCTCCTTCTCTCCTGCCTCTCCCTGCCTGCCCTGTTTCTCTCTCAGTGTCTCCCTTGACCCAGGGCAGCTCCCACCAAAGATCCTGCCCTGATTTAATTCCCAATCCAGGAGCTGCAACAACCACGGGTGAAGTTATGAAGGCTGGCAGTGAAATGTCACTGTAAGATCTTGCTCCACTTGGCTTTTTGCTCCTTCTTGAGAGCTTTGCTTTCCAAGGCAGGAACATCTTTTCCTGTCTGGGAACTGGAATTCCAGCCCCTGGCAGTGTGTGCCATGGATCCCAGAGGGGCATTCCTGAGGCTCCCAGGGTGCTGCTCCTGCCGTGCCTCCCAAGGAGCTGTGCAGGGCCAGGGGACAAGGTCCAGCAGCTCTGTTGGTTCTGCAGTGCCACAAGGGCCCCTGGTTCCATGAGTTTCCCTACTGCCAACAGCGGTTCCTTGGTTCCCATGATGCCCCGCTGCTGTGTCACCATGGATATTTGGTGCCATGAAGTTCCTCAGTGTCACAATGGCCTCCCTTGCTCCATGAGCTTCCACAGAGTCACAATGGCCTCCTTGGATGGGCAGTGTCACCATGGACCATTGGCTCCATGCAGCCCCGCTGGGTCACCATGGACTCCTTGGTTCCATGAGGTTCTGGGGGTGTCTCCATGGTCTCCTTGGATCCACAGTGTCACAATGGAGCACTGGATCCACATGGCCCTGCTGTGTCACCATGGCCCCTGGGTTCCAAGGGTCAAAATTGACTCCCTGCTTCCACATCAACCCCTCAGTTTCAAAATGGCCCCTTTGTTCCATGAGGAACACAAAAGTTTTGTAGAAACATTGAGTAAATTCTGCTCAACACACCTGGGAACATCTGTTTGCATTCAAGAGAAAGGTTAAAGGTGAGGATGGCACCAGCAGCTTCCATCTGCTACAGAGATCCAGGGAAAGGACAGGGACAGAGAATTCAGCTGGGAGACTCAGAGAATTCTGCTTCCAAAGATCATTTCTGCTCACACTGGCCCTTGGAGAAAGGTGACACCATTCCAGGCAGCCTGGACTGAGCAGGTGGTTCCTGAGTGGGGTTTGTTGTTCAGGAAACCTGCTCAGGCTTTTCCATTCTTTCCTTCCCAACAGGAAAACTTCTCCTGGGCCTGTGTGCAGGCAGAGCCCTCAGGAGAGCAGGTGGGACACAGTGCAATGGGCTGGGACATGGAGCTGCAGAGCTCAGGGGACAAGGTTCTGCTGCAGGGCACAGGGATATTAGTCCCAGGTGGGCCATGTCAGACATGGTGAGGCTGGGGGTGAGGAGCAGCTTGTCCAAACAGGCTCAGCTCTCAAGGGGCTCATTCTTCTCTGTGCCCAGACTTCCTAAGGAGATATTCAGCATCAAGATCATCTGAGGAATGCTTCTATCAGCTCCTCTCTGATCTGGAAAATAAAAAAAATACACACTTGATTAATACAAATGTCATGAGGTGCACTTTGAAATCTTCCGTCTTAACAGAACGCCAAACTGACTCCAATCAGCTGCACAAGACCTGGAGACTTGAAGACCACTGAAGGAAGGGAAAGAGACCCGAGGGCTTTCTCTGTTTTATTGAGCCCCATGGTGGATTTGGGGCTGAGTCCAGGACCCTCAGGCACTGAGAGAAGGCTGAAGAAGCTGCTCAAGGAGTCAGAAGCAAAACTCCAAGTCCCTTGGAGCATCACTGGGCCCCACTGAGGGCAGGGACTGCCAAAGGCTCCCCAGGGACTGCTGAGAGCAGATCCTTGAGGCCAGGATTGCAGGCTGCCCAAGGCTCTGAGCAGGGAACTGCAATGCTGAGCAAGGCCTGGGCTGGCTGGGGGAAGCAGAAAGGCCAAGCCCTGAGCCCAGCCTGGGACAGCAGGGCCTGTCCCTCACGGGTGGCTCGGGGCTGTTTGTGGGGCAGTGGGATGTGAGGGGCAGCAAGGACAAATGTCATAAACCTGTGTGACACTGCAGATCCTCATGGAACCAAGGGGCCAGTGGGACACTGTGGGGCCTCATGGAACAAGAGGCCATTGTGAGCCTGCAGGGCTGGAACATCCCAGAACACTGAAATGCTGGGGCTAACCAAAGGTTCCTTTCCTTGAGTTTGGTGCACAGGAGAAACACCAACCAGATATTCTCAATGTGGCCAGATGTAAAGAATATTCTTGGTAGGAAAGGACCCACAATGATTATTAAGTCCAGCTCTTAAGTGAATGGCCCAAACAGGGATTGAACATAACCTCAGTGATACCAGCACCATGCTCTAACCAACTGAGCTAAGAGGTCAAAATGACACAAAATTTTACTGGCAAAATATAGACAATCAAGGAACTTTGGCAAAAGGTTTAATAAAACATCCACTTCAACAGAAAACGCTTATCAGAGCATTAACTTCATTAACTTAGCCCATTTAACCTCAAAACCTTATACCCATAAGATGTTAAGTTAACCAAAATCATTCCCAGTAAGTAGGATAAGAAAGATAAGAAAGAGAGAACAGAAAGACAGATCTATAGAAAGACACTCACATAGGTACCAACTGTTCTGGTTCCAGCATCACCAACACAGCAACCACAGGAGAAGGCAAAATCCAGATCATGGGTGAGCCTCATGCTCTGCCTTTTAACGCCCTGGGCATTCATGAGCCCTCCCCTGGGGTGGGACTGCCAGTTGCTTGTCCAATCAAGGCCATGGTTGGCACCAGCTGCCCCTTGTGTGTGATTGATTGACAGCTCAGCCAATCAGAGCTGGGCTAGCACCGCCCCTGCTGTGTGATTGACAGCTCTGCCAGGCCAGGACTGGGGGTGGGGCTCTGTCCCACCACAAACCAAGGCCTGACCCGGCCCTGGCCCCACACGGGCATTCCGAGCATCCCAAGGTGTCTCAGGACATCGATCTCATCCAGCTTCTGACAGCAACCACAGGTGACAGTACAGAACCTCATGGACCCATGGGTCAGTTGTGACAATGTGGGTCCAAGGACACCACAGTGACACTACGGAACATCATGGAGTCATGGGGCCATTGTGGCACCATGGTGCCTCATGGAATCAAGGACACCATTGTGAAACTCGGGGGCCCCAAGGAACCAAGTGTCCATGGTGACCTTGTGCAGCCCGTAGTGTCACAGAGGAGCCACTGTGACACAGCGAGGGCACATGGAGCCGAGGGACCATGGTGTCACATCAGGGCTTTATGGAACCATGAAGCCATTGTGACATTGCAAGGTCTCATGGGAGCACAGGGCCATTGTGACACTACAGAAGCAAGGGGAACATTGTGACACTCCAGGGCCTCATGGCACCAAGGATACTATTGTGACATTGTGGGGTCCCATGAAACCAAGGGAACATGGAAGAAGAGGTCTGGCTGGCTGGGCCTCCTTGGGACCACCTGACAGGTCTGGCTCACCTTGGCATGTCGAGGCTGCTTCTCATCTGCCCCTGAAGCCCTGGGGGTCTGGGCTTTCCTTCCTATGGCAGGGAACTGTCCTCCTCCTCCACTGGCCGCCTCTCATCTGCCTTTGAAACACTGCGACCATATGCTTTTCCTTCTTAGGGGAAAAAACCATCCATCTTGACCAGGCACGCATGGCCAATATTTGGCATCTGCCTCCAGAATTCCCTACATCCAAGGATAGCTCCCAGACAAAAGCTGCCAGGACTGAAAAGTCTGGCTGGCCTTGGCTTCCTGAGGGCTGGCACTCATCTGCCTCTGAAACACTGGGGTGTTGCCCTGTTTTTTTTAAGTTTTTCTAAGCCTTCTGATGTTTACATTCTTGTTAACAAACTTTCTCACGCACTTTATGTAAATAACTCATTGTTTTGCATTCTTTTATGGAAGAGAAAAAATTTGTTAGACTGTTGATTTTTCCAGTGTCATTGGAGAGGTGGCACTGTCACCCTCCAATCCACTGTCATTTTTAGAACTCTATAAATGTTAGAGTCAGAAATAAAAAGCTCTCTTTTTTAACTTGGAGAGTTGCGTGTCCATCTTGTTCTATTTCGTGTCTTATAGCAACATTTGGGCTCAGTGCTTTCCTTCCAATGGAAAAAACCTCTTTCTTCTCAAGGTGTCTGTGGTCAAAATTAAAATTCCTCCTCCCAAATTCCATATATACAAGGATTCCTCCATTAAAAACCTGCCAGGACAAACAGGTCTGTCTGGCTTGGCCTCTCAGGAGCCACCTCTCTCCTCTTGGACCATTGAAACACTTGAGCCCTGTGCTTTCCTTCCTATGGAAAAATCTATACTTCTTATCTATGCAGAAATGGGCAAAATTGGGATTCCACCTCCAAAATTTCCTACATCCAAGGGTTGCTTTCAGACAAAAGCTGCCAGGACAGAAAGGTCTGGCTGGCCTAGGTTTCTGATGGCCACTTTTCATCTGCCACTCAAATACCAATGTTCTGTGCTTTCCTTCCTATGGAAAACAACTGTGCTTTTCCTCCAGGTGTCCATGGCTGAAATTAGGATTCCACCTCTAAAATTCTGTATATCCAAGGGTTGCTCCCAGGCAAAATCTCCCAGAACCATCAAGTCTGGCTGACTTTGGCCTCTGGTGGCTGCTCCTGCAACGCTGGGGCTGGCTTCTTTCTTTCCCATGGAGATCCCTGGGACACTGTGGGGACCTCATGGAACCAAGGGGATCATTGTGGCACCACTGGAGCCCATGGAACCAAGGGGCCATGGTGACATGGTGGGGCTTCATGGAACCCAGAGACCATGATGACTCTGTGGGGCCTGATGGAACCATGGAGACCATTGTGACCCTTCAGGGCCTGGCGTCACCAAGGGGACATTATGACACCTCAGGGCCTCAGGGAAGCAAGGGACCATTGTGACACTGTGTGGCCCCATGGAACCAAGGGAACACGGAACAGGTCTGGCTGGCTTGGCCTCCCAGGGGCCACCTGACAGGCCTGGCTGATGTTGGAATGTCAAGGGCTGCCTCTCATCAGCTCCTGGAGCACTGGGGCTCTGTGCTTTCCTTGCTATGGAAAAGAACCATCTGACTTTTCAGATGCCCATTGCCAAAATTGCTACTCTCCTTGAAAACTTTCTTTTCTGCAAGGGTATCTTTCAGAACAAATCCTGCCAGCTCTGACTGGCCTTGGTTTCTGACGGTCACCTCCAATCTGCCCCTGACACAGAGGGGCCCTGATCCTTCCTTCCTATGGAAAAGAACCGGCCTTCTGCCAAAAGGACCATGGCCAAAATTAGAATTTGGCCTCCCAAATTCCATATATCCAAGGAATGCTCCCAGACAAAAGTAGTCAGAACAAACAGGTCAGGCTGGCCCTGTCCTCTGGTGATGTTCTTAGATGATGAACTGAATGTTTTCATTTGGAAACACCTTGGAGAGGGCCCAGAAATCACTTAAGAAGGGGTTTTGAGGCCTAGGACACATGACCAGTACATATGGACAAAGGAGCTCTGTGCTGTGTGCTGTTGTGGTGGTTTTGAGTCACAGAAGTGATGTCCTAAGAAAAGCTGCAAGTTTCCTGTGTCTTGCAAAAAAAAATCAATCAGTAATTAGCTTTGAGAATTGACAGTCCGTTAAACCACTAAGGAAACTGTACACGCCTCTGTGAAGACACATGTTAAAGATGAGAAAGCCTGGGAGGGTCTCTTTCCCTTCTGGCTGGCACAGAGGTAACAAGGCTGACCCGGCCCCCGTCTCAGCCAGGCCGGGCCGGGCGGCTCCTGCCGTGGGGCCGGGCCCCTTCCCAGGGACCCCGCCGGGCCCCATCGGCTGCCGGGCAGGGCAGGGGAGGCCGCGGGGCCGAGGCCGGGCCGGGCCATGGCTGCAGTTGGGAACATCTGGGCACTGCTGAGCCCTGCCCCGCCGCCAGCCCGGGCCCAGCCAGGATCCGCCGGGCCCCAGGAGCAGCCCCGGGCCGGGCCGGCTCGGCCAAGATTCTGCCACCGTTGGGGTTCAGCCGCAAGCCCCGGGCAGGGCGAGGAGAAGCCATCGGCCCCCGGCCGTGCTGCTGCTGTGCTCTGGCCTGGCTGCTGAGATCCTGGCCCTGCCCCAGTGCGGCCCATCCTGACACAGCCCCAGCGCAGCCACTGCAGAAACCTCCATCGTAAAACAGCTCCGGCCGCAAGCACCGAGCCCGGCCGGGATCATGGAACCATCTGCAGGCCCCAGGTGAGATATGAACTCTTTCAGTGCTTCCATCCTCCCTCGAGGAAGAGAAAAGGACAAGGGGCAGGCACATAGAGGAGCAACATGAAGACACCGAGGTCAGTGAAGAGGAAGTTGAGTCCCAGATGGAAGGGATGAGGAGATGCCTTGATCTTGGGGCTGAAATCCTCTTGTAAAGCTATGGAGAAGGATGTAATTGATACATCAGACTCTCTTTTTCCCTATAAGGCATTGAACAGTTTGGGGAGATGACTTGTTCAGCAAAGGCCTCCATGCTAAAGGAAGCAAATGTTGAAGTAGCTGTGATCCCATGAGAAGTTTGAACAGAGAAAAAGAGCAGAGTAATGAGACCCAGACCCTGTGCCCTCAGGGAGAGAAGAAGACCTCTGTTCCCAGAGATGAAGATGATTTTAAAAATAGATGAAGACAACCTGTGCTCTTAAACAGCTCATCTTTAAATTCATTCCCCAGAAGCTGACATGGAGCATAAACACAACTGTGGAAACCTGTAAAAAAATGGGGGGAACTTAAAGACTGCCGATTTTTCTGGGTGTGGAAATTGAGAACCATGAGATAACTGTTTTCGTATGGAGAAGTCTCCATAGCATGGAAGAGAGACTCCTCTCCCTAAATGAAATGAAGAAAGACTATTCTAGAGGTGGCAAACTGACTGAAAATTTTAGGTTTTGTCTCTTTACATTGTCAGTAAGAAAGAAAATGTTATAGGGAGAGAAGTGTTCTGAGAGTTTTCTTCTGATACTTCTTACTCTTTCTTTTAGTTACTGTTAATAAGCTTTTCTTAATATCCTTTTAAAGTTTTGAGCCTACTTTGCCTTCCTCCTAATCCTATCTCACAGCAGGAAATGACTAAGGGTATTCTAGTGAGTGCACTGATAATTAGCCAACCCTGAACCCACCACACTAATTGATGAATTGGCTGAGAAATCTCAAATTGGTTAACCAAAACCACTACAGAAACATTTCTGATGAACTGCACTAGAGCAGAAGGAAATGAAGGCAGAGCCATGGTTTGACAGGACTTACTTGATCCTAATGAGCCCTGTGGTTCATTTGGAGCTGAGCCCTTGAACCTCAGGGCCTGAGAGGAGATTGCACAAACCTTTCCAGGAGTCAAAATCAGAGAAAACACCCAAAGAGTCTCAAGGTATCCATGGGTCCTGCTGAGGTCCATCCCCACCACAGGCTCCTCGTGGACTCCTGGAGGAGAGAATTGGAGGCCAGGATAGAGAAAGAACCTCTCAGAGATTCAGAGTGTAGAAAGGAGAATCCAAAGTACCTTAAAAACCTTGAGTATCTGAAAGTAATAATGAGCCCCACTGAGTGTCAGTACAAA
This sequence comes from Geothlypis trichas, assembly GCA_009764595.1. Classification (NCBI taxonomy): domain Eukaryota; kingdom Metazoa; phylum Chordata; class Aves; order Passeriformes; family Parulidae; genus Geothlypis; species Geothlypis trichas. The sequence continues at coordinate 44,025 of WSPJ01000082.1, forward strand.
GCTCTCCAGGGACTCGTTAAAGCAGATAATTGGGGAAATGATTGCACAAACTTCTCATAGAGTCTGTATCAAAAGGGAAACACCAAGTACCTCAAAATAACTGAAGTACCCTAAAGTATTAATGAGCCCACTGAGTGTTGTTACTGACAAAGCCTCTCTAGGGACTAATTACAGCAGATAATTGGAGGCCATGATTGCACAAACCTCTCAGAGACTCCAAGGCAAAAGCCAAACCCAAAGTCCTTTGAAAAGCCTGCACAGAGGCTCCTGTTACAGAGGCAGCTCCTGGCAGGGGCAGCGCTGCAGAGAGACAGCTCTGGCCAGGAGCAGCTCCTGTGCACAGCCCAGCAGGGCTGGGCCACTGCCTGCAGCCACCCCGGGCACAGCACAGAGGCACAGAGGGGTTAAACTCAGCCTGGGCTGGGAGCACAGAGCAGAGCTCGCTCAGGGCTCACTAGAGCAGAAATCATCCCAGGTTTGAAGCAGTCATTCCCTGGCTGTGGGAAGAGAAGCTGCAGTTCCTGCAGGCATCTCCTGGAGCTGGCACATCCCACAGCTTTCAGGACCTTTCAGGAGGACTCTCAGGGCTGCTGCAGGGCAGGGCTGTGGCCCTAGGGCAGGGCTGGCTTTCCCTGCTGCCCCAGCCCAGGCACAGTCCAAGGCAGCTCCTGTTGCCCGGCTCTGCTGCAAGGCTGAGCAGCCGGGGCTGCAGCCAGGGGTGCCCAGAGCTGTCGTGCAGAGCAGGGTCCTGCAGCCCAGGGCGCTGTGCTGGGGCAGGGACTCTGCTGCCTGCCAGGGACAGCTCTCAGCCAGCCCTGGCAGCTGCTCCCAGCTCTGGGGAGAAGCTCTGGGGGGAAGGAGCCACCCTGAGCAGGGCAGGGGCTGCTGCTGAGAGGGGCTGGGTGGGGCAGGACTGCTCCCAGCTCCAGACCAGCCTGGGCACAGCTCCGGAGGGCACTTCTCAAAGAAGGTAAGCCTGGGGTTGCTGTAAAGATCAGGAGCTTTCCTGAGAGTGTTTTCAATTTCCTGCTTGGAGAAAGATGGGAACGTTGGGGTGGTGACAAAAAGATTTTGAGATTTTTTTACATTTTTCATATATTTGTAGCTCTGTAAAATACTATTAGATTTCTATTAGTACAATCCTTTCTTCAGTCTATTACACTCTTAATTAACTCTATTAAACTGCTATTATATACATTTGTAACTATAATCCTTAATTAACTCTAGTACATTTCCTAAACTTTCTCTTAGATTTTAGAACACTAAGCTGACTGTCTACATACATTCCTGAAATACTGTCTTTTCAGTCTTACTATCAAATAGTCTTATTATCAGGAAGAGAACCTACAAAAACATTTTTCTAATTGACCAGAATGTGAGCAATCACAACAAAAGATGAAGGCAAAGAAGCCTTTGTACTTACTCCAATGGGTTGAGCCAGGGGTGTGTAACTGACGCAACTGAATCTCCTATTGGATGTTCCTGTTAAATATCCTAATCATTCAACCTTCATAAATTGTTAAAACCAGGCCTGAGGTGTGCCCCATCCCCACTGGAACACCTGGAAGCTTCCAATTAATGTTTGGTTTTTCCTTTACTGTTCTAACGCTGTTGCAAGGGGTTTTTTTCTCTTTGGGTTATAGACAACAGGGGGATGAGAGAAGCAGAACAGGAATTGCAATCCCAAAATCACCAAACATTCTGAGTTGAAAGGGACACACAGGATCACCAAAGGAATGTTTGAACATTTACAGAGACTCCAGAACTGTAACTTTGGGTGCTCAGTCTCTGCTGGGAGCCTCCCAAAGGGCCCTCAGCCACTCCTCAGCCCTGGACAGCAGCAGCATCACCTCTGCAGGGCCCAGCAGGGCTCTCCTGAGCTGCCCTTGCCCAGCTGCACACAGAGCCAGCCCCAGCCAGGGCCCTGCACACAGGCAGGTTTCTGTAGGGCCGGGCCAGGGCACACAGGCTGGGATGGGCTCTGTGAGCGCTGGCAGGGACAAGGCTCCTCTCAGCAGGGAATGTCCAGGCCCAGGGAGATGCTCAGGGAAGGAGAGGGGGCTGAAGAGAGCAGTGCTGGGGCAGGAGGGCACTGTTGGTGTGTGGGAGGTGCCGGGCACAGCTGGGCACGGGAACACTGCCCTGAGTGCCCGGCTGTCTCTGCCCTGCCCTCTCAGGCACAGCACCACAACATCTTCTCTTGGTTCTGCCCTGCCCTGATATTGTCACTGTGATCTGCTGCTCTCAGGGAGGCTCTGGCACTTGCAGCAGCTGAGTCAGGCTCTGCCCTTGGCATTCCTGCCAGGCAGGGCTGTCCATGGGAATGGGGTGTCCAAGCTTCCCTGGCACCTGTGGGGCTGAGGGCAAAGCAGTGCATGGGAAAGGGGAATGAGCTGAGCCCCCTCCCTGAGATCCCATCATGGGCACAGCCAGGGATCTCCTTGCTGTGCCCTTCCAAGATCTGAGCTGCCCTCCTGGGTGCAAATCTGTGCCAGAGCCTCTGAGAGTGCCCTGAATGTCCCACGGGGAAGGGCAGAGCTGCCAGAGCTGAGGAAATGCTTTTGGGTTTGCCCAGGGAGCCTTGAGTGTCCTTGGCACAAGGGAGTGCTGAGACCTTGCCCAGAGACCTTTAGAGAGGGAAAGACACTCAGGGATCCCTCTGCTCTGGGCAGGGCCTGGTTTATCTCAGGGTGACCCGGGAGTGTGATTGTGCTCTGATTGCAGCCAAAGGTGCAAACCCAGGGTAGGTGGGAACAAACCCATGCAGCCCCTCACCTTCCCTCAGCCACAGGGAATCCTTTGCCTCTCCCATCTCTTAGTGGTAAACTCTGAGTGCAGCAGAAATGCTGGGGATTCCTGTCCTCAGAGAGCCAGGAATTATGTGTGGATAGAAAAACAATTCCTAACACCAACTGCTGTCATCCATGTCCTATACTACTGGGGGTGCAGCTGCTACCAAGCCTGTTTGCATTAGGAATGATTCCATTGAAAAATCCTGAATATCCAGCCTTGTCCCTCTGCCACATGGCCACAAACCCAGGGCAGTTGGGAAGGGATGGCTCCTCGAGAGCCCCCACACACAGGCCTGGCTGCTCCTGGCACACTCAGCCAGCACAACTGGAGCTCAGGCAGGGACCTGGGTGAAGGTTTTCCAAAGCTAGGAACAAGGGTGGGTGAGTCCCAGGGGGAGCGTCTGCAGGGAATGGCCCAGGTTTGGCTCAAAGCAGCCTCTCTTGACTTGTCACTGTCCTTTCTCTATGATCAGGTCCCCATGTGCAGCCCCAGCAAATGTCCAACAGCAGCTCCTTGAGGCACTTCCTCCTGCTGGCATTGGCAGACACGCGGCAGCTGCAGCTCCTGCACTTCTGCCTCTTGCTGGGCATCTCCCTGGCTGCCCTCCTGGGCAACGGCCTCATCATCAGCGCCGTAGCCTGCGGCCACCACCTGCACACGCCCATGTTCTTCTTCCTGCTCAACCTGGCCCTCAGCGACCTGGGCTCCATCTGCACCACTGTCCCCAAAGCCATGCACAATTCCCTCTGGGACACCAGGGACATCTCCTACAAAGGATGTGCAACACAGCTCTTTTTCTTTGTTTTTTGTGCTGCAACAGAGTTTTATCTGCTGACCATCATGTGCTACGACCGCTACGTGTCCATCTGCAAACCCCTGCACTACGGGACCCTCCTGGGCAGCAGAGCTTGTGCCCACATGGCAGCAGCTGCCTGGGCCACTGCCTTTCTCAATGCTCTCATGCACACAGCCAATACATTTTCCCTGCCCTTGTGCCATGGCAATGTCCTGGGCCAGTTCTTCTGTGAAATCCCACAGATCCTCAAGCTTTCCTGCTCACACCTCAGGGAACTGGCCTTACTTGCTGTTACTGTCTCTTTATATTGTGGCTGTTTTGTGTTCATTGTTTTCTCCTACGTGCAGATCTTCAGGGCTGTGCTGAGGATCCCCTCTGTGCAGGGACGGCACAAAGCCTTTTCCACCTGCCTCCCTCACCTGGCTGTGGTCTCCCTGTTCATCAGCGCTGGCACATTTGCTTACCTGAAGCCTCCCTCCATGTCCTCCCCACCCCTGGATCTGGCCCTGTCAGTTCTGTACTCAGTGGTGCCTCCAGCCCTGAACCCCCTCATCTACAGCCTGAGGAACCAGGAGCTCAAGGCTGCAGTGAGGAGACTGATGACTGGATGGTTTCAGAAACATTAAACTGCTGGCCAATTTCTGCAAATCACTTGCAATAAAAATAATTTCTAGTTCTTTTGGGTTTTCTTGTGGTTTGTCCTTTCCCCCTGTCTTTCAGTTTTTTAATATTGTGCACAAAGTAAAGCCATTGGTTTTGACATTTTCCATTTTGTTTCTCTCCACCTTCCCTGTGGCCACAGACTGTGTCAAAGAGGGGCTGCACTCTTGGTGCATTTAAAAGAACTAAAGGATCTCTCAGCAGAGTTTTCTGCAGAGATGCCCTTTTGTTGCCTTCTCTGCAGCTGCAGCAGCAATGTCTGTGTGCCTATCTGGGGACAGATCAGTGCAAGCACAGCAGCGCTGCTCCTGCTGGCCACACCATTCCTGATCCAGGCCAGGAGCCATTGGCCTTCTTGCCCACCTGGGCACACTGCTGCCTCATGTCCAGCCTGCTGTCCATCAGTCCCTGCAGGTCCCTTTCTGCCTGGCTGCTCTTCAGCCACTCTGTCCCCAGCCTGTAGTGCTGCAGGGGTTGTTGTGGCCAAAGTGCAGGACCCAGCACTGGGACTTGTTAAACCTCACCTTGTTGGATTTGGGCCCTGGATCCAGCCTGTCCAGGGCCCTGTGTATAGCCCTCCTACCCTCTTGCACATCAACACCCACATCCAGGTGTCATCTGCAAAGATGTCCTTGGTTCCGTGGGGCCCCTCAGTGTCACAGTGGCCTCTTGGTTACACCAGGCTCTGCACTGTCACACTGGTCTCCTTGTTTCCATAGGGTGCAAAAATGTGACAATGGACTCCTTGGTTTCATGGGGCTTCACAGTGTCACAATGTTCTCATTGGTGCTGCAGTTTCACAGTGCCCCCTTGGTTCCATGCGGCTCCAGGGTGTCACACTGGCCCCATGGTCACATGAGGTCCCACACTGTCACCATGGTCTCTGTGGTTCCACAAGTCCCCTCAGTGTCACAATGGACTCCCTGTTTCCACAAGGCCACACAGTCTCACAATGTTCTTCCAGATCCCTTGAGGCCCCATCGTGTCGCAGTGGTCCCTTGGTTACACAGGATCCTGCAGTGTCACAATGTCCCCTTGGTTCCATGAGGCCCCGCAGTGTCAGAACGGCCCCTTGGTTCCACTGGGCCCTGCAGTCTCCCAATGGTCTCCTTGGTTTTGCAGTGTCAAAATGGTGAAACCCCTTGGTTACACAAGGCCCTGCAGTGTAACAAGGGCCTCTGTGGGTCCACGAGGACCCAGAGTGTCACAGGGCACTCCCTGGTTCCATTTGGCCCCACAGCACCACAATGGACCCCTGGTTCTGTGGGGCTGCACGGTGTCACCATGGTCCTCTTAGTTCCACCAGGCCCAGCAGTGTCACCATGGCCCCAGAGTGTCCCAATCATCAGAGAATGACAGAATCAAATAGGCTGGAAAAGACCTTTGGGATCATCAAATCCAACCAGTGCCCTAATACTGCCTTGTCACCCAGACCATGCCACCAAGTGCCACCGAAGAGGGACAGTGACTCTGCCATCTCCCCCCTGGCCAGCCCATTCCAGTTCCCACTCACCCTTTCTGTGAAGAACTTCTTCCTATTGTCCAGCCTGAGCCTCCCCTGGTGCAGCTTAAGGTTGTGTCTTCTTGTGCTGCCCTCCAGCAGATCCACACTCACACCCAGCTTGGTGCCATCTGCAATTTGTGAATGGGGAACTCGATCCCCTCACCCCGATCATCAGTGAAGATATTAAACAGGACTGGGCCCAGCACAGATCCCTGGGGACAGCACCAGTGCCTGGACAGCAGCTGGGTGCAGCACCATCCCCACCACTCTCTGGGCCCAGCCTCCAGCCAGCTCTTCAATCTCCCAGCCAGGAGGGAACCTGCCCAAGCCGTGGGCTGCAGCTTTTCCAGGGAATGCTGTCAGAGACAGAGTCAAAGGCTTTGCTGGAATCCAGGCACACAACATCCACAGCCTTTCCCACATCCACAGGTGGGTCACCTGGTCATAAAAGGAGACCAGGTTGGCCAGGCAGGACCTGCCACCCCTAAATCCACGCTGGCTGGCTCTGACCCCTGGGCCATCCTGTGGGTGCCCTGGGATGGCACTCAAGGTGATCTGTTCCATAACCTTGCCAGGCACCCAGGTCAGGCTGACAGGCCTGGAGTTCCCCAGATCCTCCTGCCAGCCCTTCTTGGGGATGGGCTCACACTGGCACCTCCAGTGCTCTGGGCCCTCCCTGGGGAGCCAGGACTGATGGTAAATGATGGAGAGCAGCTTGGGGAGCTCATCCACAGCTCCCTCATCCCCCTGGGATGGATCCCATCTGATCCCATACACCTGTGAGCATCTGAGTGTATCAGCAGGTCACCAGCTACTTCCTCCTGGATTCCAGGGGGCTGTTCTGCTCCCTGTGCCCATCTGCCAGCTCAGGAGAACACTTGTCCTGAGGACAACCTGTCCTAATATTGAAAGTTGACACAAACAGGATATTAAGTAGATCAGCCTTTTCCTTATCTTCAGACATTGTATTCTCCACTGCACCTCATAAAGACTAGAGGTTCTCCTTCTCCCTCCCTTTGGTTGAAATTTTTGTTATGAAAATATTTTTTATTATATTACAGAAGCGTATAGGTTAAGTTCCAATTGAGCTTTTACCTCTCAACTTTTCTTTCTACATAATTTAATAAGATACTTAAATACTTCCTGAGTTACCAGTCCTTTTTCCCCTGAGTTCCCACAAAAGGTCCGTGGGCATCTGGCCAATAACTTTCCTCACCAGCTTATCATTTGCCACACTGAGACAGGCTGCTCTTTCCCCCTTAATAATAATTTCTTGAAATGTCTCCATCAAGATTAATTTCTTGAAATATCTCCATCCTTCCTGGATCCCATTTGTTTTTAAGAGCTGTTTCCCTTAAAAAAATCAGTACCCGATTCGGTACTCCCTAAATCAGCATCCTAAACAGGCCAAAGTCTGCCCTTCCTAATTCCAGTGTAGAAGTTTTGTTGCTGCCCCTCCTTCTTTCACAGAATATTGAAAACTTGATTATTTCATGGTCACTGTGCCCCAGGCAGCCTCCAACCCCCACATCTGCCACCAGCCCTTCTCTGTTTGTGAACAGCAGCAGACAGAGCTTTCCTTGGCAGTGGGAGTGTTACCAAAGATTTGGTAAAACAGAAAACTCCTTTACCCCAGTATAGCATTAAGAAGCAGCATTATTTATTCAGCTGGATGCACGGGGGATAGCTCCTCCCAAAGCCCTGCAGGCTGAGTACAAGAAAATTTCTGTTTATTTTCTGTATTTTGCATAAATATTCATTGATTGTCCTGGACTGAACACAAATATGATAATCATTTCCCCAAAATCATTAACAGATTTCCCCTCCCCTTTACCCATGTGTTCTTCTGTCCTGGGGGTCTCTCTGGTGGTCTCTGGTGGTCGTGGACCCCAATGTTCCAGTGGGCCTGGCTGAGCTGGCAGGACACTGAGGCTGCTGAACTTCCAGTTCCCCTTCTCACACAATGGGCATTGTGTGGTTTCCATAGGCCTGGGCTTGTGGAGAACAAGCTCCAGGTGTCAGCTCACCTGGTGTAGGCAATTTATCATCTGGTAACATGAGGTCACATAGTGGGCTATAAGCTTCCCTTGGATTTGGGCCCTGCATGCAGCCTGTCCAGGTCTGTCTGAGAGCCCTCCTACCCTCCAGCAGATCAACATTCACAGCCAACTTGGTGTCATCTGCAACGATGTCCTTGGTTTCATGGGGCCCCTCAGTGTCACAATGTAACCATCACCGAGTGGGTTATGTGATGTCATCGAAAAGCTATGACATCATAGACAGCCTCTGTGACATCACAGAGCCAGCTGTGACATCACAGGGCAGAGGTCTGACGTCACAGAGTTGGCTGTGACATCAGAGACCAGCTGTGTGACATTGGAGAATGGGCTGTGACATCCCAGAGCAGGCTGTGACATCCCAGAGGGGCTGTGTGACATCCCAGCAGGGCTGTGTCAGGTCACTGGGTTGGTCACTCTGCCCCAGCTCCCCCTCACAGTTTCTCCCAACAAGTCCAATGCTGTCCATGCCCAGCAGGGTCCCTGTCCCCCGGGATCCCCCCGGCCCACCTGGAGCCACAGCCTCCACCAAAGGATGTTCCACAGGATCCACCCCAGAGCCTGACATGGGGACAAGGGGCCAGGGCTGCGTGACCAGGACATCAAGGACGGGGATTATCCAGGTCACTGTGGGCTGGTTTGGGTTGCCCAGGGCAGGAAAGATGTCTGGCAGCTGGAGCAGGGTCTGGGAAGGGCCTCCAAGGTGGGGCTGGAGCCCTTGGGCTGTGAGCAGAGGCTGAGGGAGCTGGGCTTGTCCAGCCCACAGCAGGGAAGGCTGAGGGGCTCCTCATCCCAGCCTGGCAGTGCCAGCCAGGAGGGGATGGAGAACACAGAGCCAGGCTCTTCACCGGGGGGCCTGGTGGGAGACAAAAGCCAATGGGTGGGAGGGGAAAGAGGGGAGATCAGCCAGGGCAGGAGGAGGACACTGACAGCTTTGCAAATCAGGAATTGTTGGAGCTGTTTTGCCCCCACTCCAAGATGAGCATCCTAATACAAGAGTTCTATTGTGTTTTTATCTATCACAGAACCACGTTTGTCTGAAATTACATTTAGTATAGAAATCACCTGTGGATGGTGGAGTCATCAGATGTGGTTGGGATGTTGCACATAGGTAAGAACATGATTGTTATTAAATTGTTCCTGTTCAACTGTGGTCTCTTGGCCATGAAGAGAAACTTCCTGTGCCTCTGAGTGTCACCAGTTCCTGACCTCCAAAGGACACAAACCTTATGAGTTCTGGTTCCCACTCCAGTGGTGGCACCTGCACCTCCCTCCATAGCCAGAGCAGAGCTCCCTTGTCCAAGAAAGTCCATGGCAATGCAGGGATGAAGGAAACAGGACACACTGTGGGGATCAGGGGCAGGGCACAGCCAGGAAACAGAATGACTTTTGCATTTGATGGAGCTGTGCCTTCCCTTGGCTTTGTTGGCTGACAAGAAATGAACATCCCTCTGTGTCTCAGGCAGCTCCTTCTCCAAGGAAAACAGGTGGGAGTTGGAGCCAAGGAGCTGAAAGCTGCAGGTGCAGCCTGGGCTGGAGGGAGCTGAGATTTGCACAAGGCTGCTCTGAGTGCCAGGGCTTGGATGGGGGAAATGGTGGGGTGGGGGTAGGGACAGAGTGTGATTGATTGTCAGCCATGAAGGGTCTTGATTTTCATATCTATTCCAACTGCATGAGGAGGTACTTGGATTCAGTGTCAATTTAAGATTACACATATCAATAAATTTACAGGAAAACAAAACTAAAAAGGACCTAAAAATGTTCTGACTGTCTTTTTAAATATTATGTATTAACTTTGGATACACTACTCAGATCTACTTAACCACAAAAGATTTGAAAATTAAAATCAAATTATTCCCAGAGGCTTGGCTTGTTCAGTTGTTCTGAGTGTTAATGAGCCCTGGGACACTGAATTCCTGCACTGAAGAGCTGAAGGCTGAACAAGCCTCTGCAGCAGGAAAATTCAGCAGCAGCCTCCAAGGTGCTGAGGATGTCAGCAGCCCCCAGTGAGGCCATCCCTGCCCAGAGAGCGTGGGGGAATGGGCAGACAAGGAGAGCGTCCCTGGGGCTGGGGGCAGCACAACTCAGAGGCACCAGCGGCTCCAGCTGGGCAATGGAGTGTGGGATGTGGCTGGGAAAGCCCTGCCTGGGCTGGGCCAAGCAGGACACACAAGCCCTGACCCCTATCACCCATACAACTCACTCAAAGAGACATTTAAAAGGAATTTCAATTTCTTCTGTACTCTGAGTTTATGCACTGGCGAAATACTTACAAGAGATCCTCAAGAGGTCAAAACAACAAACCAGCCTCTAATGTCAATTTTAGGAAATCAGAAAAACTTTGGCAAAAGGTTGAATATGACATTCGATCAATCAAAAAAACTTCTCAAAGCATTACCTTGGCCCATTCAACTTCACAAATGCTTAGCTCATTCTTTTTAAGGTTAATCAAAATTTGCAAGAAGATGGAATTAGAAGACAACACAGAAAGAGAGACAAAAGAAAAGAGACAAAAAAAAAAAGATACAGAGAAGCACACACACAGCTACCGACTCCTGGATTCCAGCAGTGTTTGGAAGCAAATTTCAAGAAGGGGTAGGGTCAAGATGTGTGCTTGCCTTGTGGTCAGCCTTCAATACCCCTTGGTCTTGCTGGGCCCTTCCTCCAGGTGGGACTTGGGCTCATTTGGTCCCTCAGGAGCTGGGCTGGGGCTGCAGAGGTGGCTGTGGAGCATTGCCTGTGCTGTGCCAGGGACTGGCAGCCAGTGCTGGGCTGGGATAGAGGCTCTGGGGGGATTGGGGTTCCAGGGCAGGGCAGGGCTGGACCTGCACCTTCCTCCCTCACACATGAAATGTTTTGAGCCAACAGCTTCCTCCAGTCTGACACAATAGGCAGTGTTGGATTTGGAACTCCATTTTGGCCGTGGGCACCTGGACAAGGACAGTTCTTTCCATAGGAAGGAAAACTCCAGTTCTTAGTTCATTTCTGTTTTGATTGCTGGTATTTCATTTGGTTTTGTTGTTGCTTTATTTCCTTGGTGTGCCTGAAGTGTCCAGCCAGGAGCAGAGTGACTCTTGCCAAGGAACTTTGTGCTGCTGGCCCTTAATATTAAATTTGTTTTTTACTGATCCCTTGCTGGGGATTTTTCAGTGCTCTCAAGGCCTCGTTGGTAACAGGGTGAAGGAGCCCTGGCCCAGGCTCTGGCCCTGGGAGACACGGGGACGCTGCTGGGGGGTCCCTGTCCCCCTGTGCCACCCGCAGGGCCCCGCCCCCCGTCCCCGTGTCAGGCTCTGGGGTCGATCTCGTGGAACATCCTCTGGGGGAGGCTGCGGGGCCGGGGGCGGGGGGACCCGGGGGGACAGGGGACCCGCTGTGCACGAGCAGGGTTGGACTGCTCTGGGGGGAGCTGTGAGGGGGGCTGGGGCAGAGTGACCTCCCCAGTGACCTCACACAGACCCTGGGATGTCACACAGCCCCTGGGATGTCACACTGCCCCGGTAATGTCACACTGCTCTTTTGCAATGTCACACAGCCTTCCTGTGATGTCACAGCCAACTCTGGGATTTCACCCTGGAATGTCATGCAGCTGCAATGTGATGAAAGAAAGCACCCTGTAATGTCAAAGTCTGTTCTGTGATGTCACAGCCTGCTCTATGATGTTACACAGCCACCCAGTGTTGTCACAACCCAGTCTCTGATGTCACAGAGTCACCCTCTATGAAGGCGGGATTTGCTCTATGGCCTCACACCCTACTCTGTGATCTCACAGACAGCTGTATGATGTAACAATCCCCTCAGTGATGTCACAAAACCCTCCCTTAGATGTCATACTGCCACTCTGTAATTTCACAGCACAAACTATGACCTCACAGCCTGCTCTATGATTTCATATAGCCATGCCATGATGTCACCAGCCTGCTCTGTCATGTCACAGAATCCCCTCTATAATGCTGTAGCTGCTCAATGACCTCACACAACAAACCCTGTGATGTCACAGCCCAACCTGTGACCTCACACAGCCCACTCTGTGTTGTCACACAGCCCCTTGCTGACCTCACAGCTGCTCTGTGCCTCTATGACACAGCCACAGAGGTGCTGCTGTGACACAGCCCCCTCTGGGCCATGCCACAGCCCCTGCCAGTGCTGAGCCCCTGTGAGCTCTGTCTGTGCCCTGCTGGTGTCCCTGAGGGGCCCTGGCAGTGGCCCAGCCCTGCTGGGCTGTGCACAGGAGCTGCTCCTGGCCAGAGCTGTCTCTCTGCAGCGCTGCCCTTGCCAGGAGCTGCCTCTGGGCCAGGAGCCCGGCCCAGCTCAGCAGCACAGACACAGCACAAGGACTGTAATGACCCTCTGGGGCTTTGGTGCTCTTTATGTCTGCCATGGCCAAAGTGCTGCCCAAGTTGGCTCTGTCAGGGCTGTCTTGCAGCTGCTGCCCATCCCTGTGCCCTGTGCAGCCCAGGCTGTCCCACGGTGTCCCTGCCCTGTGCCTCTGTCCCTGCAGGCTGTCGGCATCCCCCGGCTGCCCCACCTGGCTGGGCCCTTCCTTTGCTGACAGCTCTGCCTCCTGCCTGCCTCTGCCTGCCCACACAGAGCCTTGGGCTGCTCCAGGCTCCTGCTGGGGGATGTGTTGCACCACAGCCCTGCCCTGGCCAGGGAAATTTCTTTTCTCCTGGTGTCCAGTCTGGCCCTCTCCAGCTGCCCTTGGTGCTATTATGTCTTCTTCAGGCTCATTCCCACTATGAAGAAAAGCTCCAGACTCTCTGAAACCACCCTTCCATCCCTCCCAGGCTATCTCTGTTCTGTCCTCAGTCTCCACACCACTGACCCCAGAGCCAGCAGACTCTCCCTGAAACCCCATCTTGGAAGACTTTCAGAAAAAAAATAAGATCTGTTAAAATGGGAAAAAAAAGGTAAATATTATTTCCTCCCAAATCTTACAGTGACAGAAAAAGGGTCAATATCTTTAAACTGAAGGAGGGTGGATTTACATTTGCTAGAAAGAGGAAATATTTTACAATGATGGGAGTGGCTCAAAACTGCAGCTGTTTTTCCAGAGAATTGGGTTCCCCATCCCAGGAACTGTCCAAGGGCAGGAGCTTTGTGCAGCCTGACCCAGTGAAATCCTCTCATCCCCAGTGACAGAATTCCTGTAGCGTGGGTTCTCTGATGTGCTGGGTGCCCTCACAACGATTCGGGCCACAATGTCTGCTGAGGGCAGCCGGGCTGCTGCAGGGGCAGTGACCTCACAGCCATCACCATGGCAGCCCTGTCCCCTGGGCCTGGCTCTGCCCTTTCCTCTGCCCCTGCCTTGGCTCTGCTGGCATGAAGAGTTTTGTCATTAATATCTTGTCCCCAAGGTGCTGGGGCCAATGGCTTCCCAGGCAGGCTCCTGGAGCAGAAGTGGCTTTTCAGAGCCCAGGCAGGAATGAGCCCTGAGGCAGCAGCTCTGCAGTGGTGGCCACCAGGCCGGGCTGCCAAGGGAGGCTTCTGGCCATGGCCTGCAAGCAGCTGCTGCTGCCAAGGTGCCTTTGGTGCCTCAGGCTGTCCCTGGCACAGCTCCCAGCACGGCACTCTGCCCTTGTGCCCGAGCCCTTCCCTGTGCTGGGGCTGGCCTGGGGCTTTTCCTGCAGCGGGACCTGCCCTGCTCATGGCACAGGAAAGGCAGTTCCTGCTGGAGCAGGAGGCTCTGCCTGCAATGGGCTCCAACAACTCCAGCAAGGCCCTGTTGACTTCAAAATTGCTGCTTAGAGCACGATGTTCTACTAATTGTTATAGCTCCTATACTGTGGAGTAAATTACTGTGGTTAAGTTCCTTCTTCTAATAATGATCAGAATCAATCAGAGCAATATTTATATAAATTAATCTGGTATTCCATCATTACTCCTGTGGGACAAATTGCATTAAAGTTCAATTCCACCTGTCCAATCTTTTACACTTATACCTTTGACAAATTCTGGGGCTGGGATTGGATCCAGCTGTTCCCAGTCTCCTCTCTTAAAAGGAATTTTAGAAGTCTAGGGCCCTGCAGGGGGTTTTAGGATCCATGGTGGCTGTTGGGTGTCATTTCTCTACCTCACAACTCAGTAGGACTTTCTCCAAAACAGAAACAAAGTCTTTGCCTGAAGCTCCCACTGTGCCCATGACAGGAACCCCTGTGAGTGTCTGGGACATCCCGGCTCTTTGGCAGCCTGGGGACTCCTGGGATGTCACCGTGGAGCCCCCGTGAGTGCCTGTGACAGATCGGTGCCTTTGCAGCCCAAGGTGCCCTGGGATGTCACCATGGAATGGCTGTGACTGCCTCTGACCACAGGGCTCTTTACCATCCCCAGAAAGCCCTGGGAGGTCACCATGGAGCCCCTGTCTGTGCCTGTGACATTCCAGCTCTGGAACAGCCTGGAGACTATTGGAAAGTCCCCATGGAACCCCTGTGAGGGCCTGTGACAGATCTGATCCTGAGGAGGCAACCAACACCAGCCCCCTGTTGCTATGGTCAGTTTCCATGGCAACCATCTCCAGCCCCCTGTTGCTATGGTCAGTTCCTCGGCAGCTCCATGGAGACCCCATGCCAGGGGTGGTTGCCACGGCCACCAGGGCTGGGACCAGCTGGGATGCTCGGTTTCCATGGGTCAGGGTTCAGGAATTGGATTCCCCAATTTCTTGCTCCCACTAAAACCGTACTGCCCTCACTGCCCTCCCACCTCCCATGGAAAGCACAAAAGGAAAAGATCCCGGGCTGGGGTAAGAACAATTTATTGGGACCAACAATGAGATAAGGAACAAAGAGGAACAGAAACAATATTGATAACAGAAGGGAGAAAAAAAATCTTTACAGGGAACACTACAACACAACTCACTGGGTCTGCCTGGCCACAATTTTCCCGGCTTGAAAGGACACCCTTCTCCTCAGGGGACGAGAGAGAACGAGTCCCTTTCCTGCCCCTGGCAATGACCTGAGATGTGATGACTTGAATGTAATGACATGGCCATGGCCAGACCCTCATGTTCTTCCATCAAATATCAGGTCATTGGCAGGGGCAGGAAAAAGGGACAGGTGTCTTCCCCGCATGGACCATGGGGAACAAGGATATCCAGGGCTTTTCCCAATGTAGTTTCTCCCATGGGGGATGAAGCTGGAGCGGTGCATGAAGATGTTCCTGCAGCTGGGGCATTAGCAGGGCTTCCCTTACCGGTGGCTCCATTGGTGTCGGGTCAAGTGAGAGCTGCTGGAGAAGCTCTTCCCACACTGGGGACACTCGTAGGGCCTCTCCCCAGTGTGGATGCGCCAGTGGGTGACGAGGTGGGAGTTCTGCTTTAAGCCCATCCCACACTCAGGGCAGAGGAAGGGCCTCTCATCTGTGTGAATCCACTGGTGCTGGAGGAGATGGGAGCTGGTCCGAAACCTCTTCTGACACTGGGGACACTCGTAGGGCCTCTCCCCAGTGTGGATGCATTGGTGGATGACGAGGGTGGAGCTGCAGCTGAACCCTTTCCCACATTCCCCACACTCGTAGGCCCATTCCCCAGTGTGGATCATCTGGTGGCTGATCAGGGTGCTGCTCTGCTTGAAGCTCTTCCCACACTCCAAGTACTTGTGGGGTTTCTCCCCATCATGAAGCTGCCCATGAGTTACCAGCTCTAAGCTCTGACTGAAGCTCTGTCCACCTTCCTGGCACAGGGTGCATCTTTCCTCCTCAAAGCCCCCTGGGCTGGGTTTGGAGCCTCTCATCCTGTGGGATCTCTGTGGCTTTTCTTCTCCCTTGGATTCCTGTGCCATGGAGATGCTCAAAACAGCCTCTTCCATGAGGTTCTGCCCCAGAGATTTTTCCTCCCTGGTCTCCATCCTCAGCTTCTTGTCTGGGGGAGGAAGGACAAGGAGAGGATGAGATTTGCCTCTGTGCCAGAGGGAGGGGGGTGGAGATCCCCCCAGTGCATCCCTTGCAGGATGGCGTTGGCACCGGGGTTGTCCTGGAGCTGGGGGCCATGCTGGGCTGGGAGATGGAGCAGAAGAGAGGGGAAAAGGGGCACTGACTTCCTCCTCACCTGCCTAGGGCTCCTGGGGCATCTTCCTCTTCCTTGCAGCCTCCTCCTCCTTTCAAACAAGGTTGGGAATGGGAAAACCTTTTTTAGGAATAAAACAAGGGATGAACACATTGTCTTTTATACTGGTTTAAAGGCAAAACAGGGGGAGAATCTAAGACAGAATTACAAATTAATAATAAAATGAAGATCAAGGCAATGATACAGAAACACTACCTTAAACTGACAGAGTCAGGATATAACCGGACACCCTGTTGGTCAGGGTGGTGGCAGCAGTCCCATTAAATGGTGGCCGCAGTCCTGTTGGAGTGATGAACATGATTCTGTTGCAACAGTGATCCTGTAGAAGGCTCCAGTCTTCCTCTGGAGGTCCAGTGGGGGTTATGTAGCTCTTGTCCTCTGGGAATCCAGTAGGCAAAATGCTCCTGGTGTTGCAAGCCTCAGCTTATATCCAGGTAGGAATGCTTGGATCCTCCCCCTGGGCGGAGCATCCCACAATGGGATGATGGAATTTGATCAGTCCTGCAGTGACACTCAATGGCCCATTCACAGAAGATATCTCCCCTGGAGGGCGTTATCAGGGCTGAGTCATGCAAGAGATAAAGAACACTGCCCCACCTGTTTATAGCAGTTGATGAAGATGGGGATTGAAAACATGCATTTGGTTCCATCTTCCATTGCAACCTGAAACAGTGGGGTAATCCCTGCTCAGGGGGTGAACACCACCCCCCTTACCCAAACTGGCTCAGGTGTAAAACCCTCACCCTGGGAAGGTCACACACACAGAGGGGACAATGTCACACTTGCCCTGCCCCAGGGGAGGTCTCTGTCCCTGTCACTCCCTTGCTCTCCCCACTTCTCTCTTTCTTTCCATCTACCTCACATTTACTGTTCAATAAAGTCCATGTTGAATCTGGTCTCATTAGCACCTTAACTGGGGCAGAGGCATCTCTCTAACAATTTTCTGAACCAGATTGTGACAATATTTTGGCACAGTGAGTTCAGGGCACTGTTGTCTGACTCCAAGTGCCTTTGTCAACAGCATGGTTCCTGCCTGTGAGGAGGCTGTGGTTCTCTCTGGAGGAATGTGTTGGAAACTTGGATGAAGCTTCCACTGAACGACTTATGGGAGAACTGATGAGAAAAATGGCTGTTGTGGGTCTGGAGTGTAAAGAAAATATTTTGTTGTCCTTCCTTGAAAGGTTTTTTAAAATCACTGCAGGAAAGGGAGCAAATGTAACCAGCGAGACTGACAAGGTTCATTTACCCCACGATGAGGAACACAAGGCTGCTCAAAGTCCCACAAGAAGCCCAGCTCAAGTAGCTAAGTTCCGGATGAACTCCTGAATTCCTAGGCTTGGGTTCTTTGTCAAATGTGAGAATCATTATTCTCCTCATCCCTGTCACCTTTGTGACAGCTACAGAGAGCTTTCCCTTCTTTTTACTAATATCTGTATTGGGCCAAAATTGCACTTTTCTTTTTTTGGAACCTGCCAGCAGCTGATCTGGAGCTGTGCAGGAACCAATGAAACTTGGAATTGCCACAGAATTGCTTCTATTGTCAGCTGGTGCTGCAGCGGCCGCGGGGCAGAGGGATGGGAAAGGGGGGTCCGGGGTGGGAGTGGAGGAAATTCCGGGGCCGGGTGCTGAGCACAGGGCTGAGCACACAGAGATGGTTTTTTTCTTGCTGAGCTCGCCCTGAGCCAAGGCCTGTCCTGCCCCTCATTTGGCCATGCTGGGGAGGGGCCGAGGGTGTGGGGAAGGTTGAGAGGGGACACAGCCAGGACAGGTGACCCCAGCTGACCCCAGGGATATTCCAGACCATAGGACATCATGACCAGTGTATGAAGTGGGGAGAAGAAGGAGGAAGGGGGGACATTTGGAGTGAGGGTTTCTGTCTCCCCAGGTAAGAGTTAGGCAGGATTAAGACCTGTTTCACCGGTGGGCAGGGCCAGCATCAAAGACACAGACACCAACTTAACTTAAGTGTTTTGTGGAGAAAAGAAGAGAACTACACAACTTTTACAAAGTTATATAGAACTGGTATGTGTTTATTGCAGTGCTGGACCCATGCGTACCTCAAAAGTACTAAAAGGGTGTGCGTACCTCCGACAACTTCAGGTTTCTTTTTATGTCTCTTCCAAATACATATGCATACAGTTTCACAATAGGTTCATACATATTCATTTTTGTGGACTGCAGATGACATTTGCTGCTAGTTCTTCTTTATCAAAAGGAACTCCTAGGTCAGGTTGTCCTGGCCTTGTTTTAGTCTTTATTTTTCTTTATCAATCTCTTCAGTATCTCTGTCTGCAGTTTTCCCTTCAGCTTTGGCTTACAGACTTTTTACCTTTTTAGACTTTTAACCTAATTCAAAAGGGATTTCTACTTTGGGGGATTTTTTACTCTGTCTCATTCCCCCCTTTCTTAGAAAATAAGTAAATTCTTTTACTTAATGCAAACTCTTACGACAATAAGTGTCTTTTAATGCTTTGCTATGTACGTTTGATAAAGAGGTTAATACAGCTATTCGTTGTAGTATTGTCTAATTCTTAGTTAGCAATATAATAGATTATCTTAAACTTATTCTAACTAATATTAACAAAACTACAATGGGATGACAGAACTTATTAAAAATTCTATTACCCTTCACAATCTTAACAATATTACAAATACCGAAATTAGAGTGATTTCTACTAGACGGAATACCATCATTGCTATCAATTTTTACAGCAGCACAGGCAGTTCTCAGGCATACACACTCTTTTCTAGTATACATAAGCACAGTTTTCTGGTCAGTGACTGGAGTAACTTCGAAGTGGCAAATACTCTGTTCAGTGTCTAAACACACATCTTGGGCATTAATAGTATTGCTTTCACAAAAGAATCCCAGCTGTTCTCTAGTGATGCAGGATTCTAGGTTTTCTGTTTGCCACTTTCATTCATCTTTTGTGCTTACACTCTATGTTCTGAAGGGCAGAGTATTGGTTTTTTTCATGGTTTATAACATAAACAGTGGCATTACGCATGGTAAGCACAAAGGCAGTGGCCACATTAGAAGCAGGATCATAGGTGAAATTTACCATAGTCCACCAGGATTGAAACTCCTTTTCAAAATCAATCACATTATCTCAGACAATTTTCTGAATTTCAGCTGGAAAATTACTTTTACCCTCTTCCCGTATGATCAAAGCTGCTGTTGCTTGCATCTATAACTGTGCTTGTATACAACTGAAAGCTAAAGACGCATTATCTTGAACTGTACTAAGTGCATCTACTATTAATTTGTGGTCTAGGTCCCCGGCCGTTTCTAACTTAGGCAGTACTTTTGAAATCTGCCATTGGCTAGTTCTTAATGCCAATAGAAATTACTGTAAAGGCTGCTTCAATTTGGTTAGGCTACCTGCTGCAGTGGCTAGTTTATTTATCAGTATTTCTGAATCAATTCTATTTAAAACTCCTAATCCTGCCCCTATTATCCCAGTTAGATTCCTTCTTATTCTGCTCCTGAGATATACTTGCCTTTGTAACTACGTTGTCCAGCCCTCAAAGGATGGGGTTTTTTTTAAAAAGAGGAGCAGGCTGGTTGGATTTCTGAGATGTTAATTTGCATTAGCAATTCAACACGTTTGAGAGACCATTCTGGATTGAACAATCTCTTCTGATCCCTTGAAGTGTCCACAGCTCTCGTTCCTGCCATTCTTGCTCTTCATATACCTGATCTCCATGACTTACTACAGTGGATAGGTTTAAATCTTTTATCTCAGAAGGTTCTCTCATGGATTCAGTATACTGATTAAACACTTGGGACCAAGGCCATCTAGCATTGCTTTGGATAGAGGTATTCTCTAGTTCTAAAGCTTCAGTTATAATTACATATAAAACAATTCTGTAAACCCAAGTATGAACTACTCCCGACTGCAATATACTCATTTTGCCCAAGTAAACTTTAGTCTCAGTTCATTGTCTCCTGGTGTCACTCCCCAAGGGGCTTCTGGGCCTTCTTCACTGGAGAGTGATGGATCCAGGTGTTCTGCTCCTTGATTTTGATTGCAGTGAAGGTGGTGAGAAGCACTTGCAGCGGTCCCTTCCACTGTGGTTCCAAAGTCTTCTCTGTAAGAGACTTAACATATACATCATCTCCAGGCTATCTAACTCCCTGCTCCGAGTTCCAGCCACGTTTTTCTCAATTTCTCTGAGCTGTTTGCTTAAAGACACCATGTAGGTGGCCAGTGTTATCACCTTAATGTGGGTGGACATTCCTTTTTGTATTCCATATTGTGGTGGTTCCACCGGAAATATGTTTTTTGGAATTTCTGGGATATGCTGTTGTCGGGTCAGTGGGTGTTCAGATTTTAATATTAGCACCTGGTGTGGCCACTGGGGGTGTTTGGACATGCCTCTGAGACCACCCACACAGGAGTTAAAAGCAGGGCTCGGCCCTCGGAGGTCTTTTTTTGAATTTCCAGTGAGAGGCGTTAGATCTCTCCCCCCGGCCCAGCAGCTAGCTGGGCAGGGGGGGAGGGGAAAAGCCACGCAGGCTGGGAAGGTCGGCCTGAACCCTCCCAAGGGTGGAAGGGTGGGAGAGAGAGAGGAAGACAGAGAGAGGGAGGCGAGGTGCAGGCCTCGCCCATGGCCTCTCCCCCGTGTGGACAGCTGTCTGCGAGCTCCCCGCTCCCGGAGCGAGCCGCTGGGGCGGAGCTCGTCCTTGCCGGGGCCGCGCCGTGGATGCGGTGGCACGACGGAGAGCGAGAGACGCGTTGAAAGCGCGGCAGAGAGAAAAGGAGACCCCAGGAGCCATCGGACAGCCCCCCACTCCCCCCAGAGAAAGAGAGAGCCGTGCCTGGGACTGTTACCTTGGAACGTGATACCATGTGCAGCCACGGCGGAAGGGGAGCGGGGGGGAATGCGGCACGGAGAGGAGCCCAGCCGCTTGTGAGAGCTTTTAACCCTTTGTGGACAATGAAAACTTTACAGAACATTACCCTTCCTAGAAAAGAGATAAGAGTGGAGGATGAAGGAAGAAATAGGTCAGTGGGGAGGTCTGGCAAGAAAGAGAGAGAGATGTTGGAGGAATGGAGAAAGATGGAGTGGCACTTTTTGCTGGACTCTTTTTTTTTGTATAGCCATGGACTGTTTCCTTGTAATACAGAGACTGCATCCAGGGGGAGGCAATGGTTCAGAGTCAAGAGACTTCAGTGTTGAGACCCCTCGGCCCCAGGGGGTGTAAGAGAAAATGGAGGGGACAAAGGTCCCAGAGGTGAGACTGTGCTCTGTTTGGAACAGGATGAGGCATCCTTAAAAAGACCACCCTCGAGCAGCCTCTGGCCCCATGCAAGGTGGTGAGAGTACGGGGCATGAGAGGAAGATGTCACAAAGGCAAAAGGATCTCTCCGGGCAGCTGATTGTGACAAGAAGTCCATGGCACAAGGAGGGACTCCGTCTCCTCTTGATAGACTGAGGATTTGATTATTTAAAAGGTGGTGCTAGACCGAAGGTTGATAATTTTGGAGAATGTAAATGTATTGGGTATTTGGTGGGAGGAGGAGGGGGAGTGTTTCTGTGTGGTTTTTCATTTTCCATGTGTGGTTTTTTTTTCCTCCTTCTTTGTAGTTTAGTTTTTTAGTTTAGTTAATAAAGTTTTTTGTTTTTTTTCTTTCCCCTAAGTAAGAGCCTGCTTTGCTTATTCTGGGTACCATCTCAAGCAGACACCAGGGAGAGGATGTTCTCATGGGGGCACTGGCATTGTGCCAATGTCAAACCATGACAGCCTCACATGGCCAAGGCCAACCAGACTTGTCAGGAATGGCAGATTTTGTGTGGGAACTATTTTTGGATATAGGGAATTTTAGAAGTGGAAACCCAGTCTTGGCCATGAGTTCCTGGAGAAGCAGGACAGATCTTTCCCATAGGAAGGAAAGCATGGAGCCTTCCCCAGTGTTTCAGGGAGCGATGAGAGGTGACCCTTGTGAAACCACTGCAAGACGGACTTGTCCTGGAAATATTCCTGTGGGAACAATCCCTGGATATAAATTTGGAGGTGAAATCCCAATTCTGGCCATAGGTGCCTGGAGGGGAAGGACAGCTCTTTTCCATAGCAAGGAAAGCATTGAGCCCCGGTGTTTCAATAGCAGATGAGAAGAGACCCTCAATATGCCATGGTCAGCTGGACCAGTAAGGGGGCCCAGGAAGCCAAAGCAGCCGGACCTGTTCCATGTTCCCTTAGTTTTATGGTGCCCTATAGTGTCACAATGACACCTTGGTTCCATGAGGCCCCACAGTGTCACAATGGTCTCTGTGGTTCCACAGGCCCCACAATATCACAGGACTCTTCTGTTCCATGAGCCCTGCAATGTCACAATGGACCTTTGCACCCTGGGGGTTTGCAGTGTCACAATGGTCTCCTTTGGCTCCACAGTGTCACAATGGACCATTGATGACATCAGGCTCTGCAATGTCACAATGGACCTTTGGTTCCATGCAGCCCTGCAGTGTCACAAAGGCCTCTTGGTTTCACGAGGCCCCACAGTATCACAATGGTCCTCTTGGTTCTGTGGGGGCCCCCAGGGTCACAATGGTCTCACTGGTTCCATGAGGCCTCACAGGGTCACAATGGTCTCCATGATCCCATGAGTCTCCTCATTGTCACAATTGCCCCTTGGTTCCATGAGGCTGTGAAGTCTCTTAATTGTCTTTGCATGGTTTCATGAGGCTTTGCAATGTCAAAATGGACCTTCGGCTTCATAGGGTCTTGCAGTGCAACAACAGTCCCTTTTGTCCATGACACCCCAAAGTGTCACAATAGGCTTCACAGTTCCATGAGGCGCCACAGTGTCACTCACAAAGATCCCTACATTCCATGAAGCCACACTGTGCCAGTCCGCTCCCCTTGGTTCCATGAGGCCCAGAAATGTCACAGTGCTCTCCATGATTCCATGAGGTCCAACAGTGTGACAATCGTCCCTTGGTGTCACAGGGCCCCACAGAGTCACAATGGTCCCTTGGTCTCACAGGGCCCCACAGTGTCACAATGGTCACTTGGTCTCACAGGGCCCCACAGTGTCACAATGGTCCCTTGGTTCCATGGGCCCTGTGCTGCTGCATTCCCCCCTCCCCTTCTCAGCCCGCCCTGCCAGCTGAGAAATGCTCCTTGGGGCTCGGCCTTGGCCAACAGCCCCTGGGCTCAGCTCCTCTGCAGCTCATCACAAACACTGTCTGCTCCAGCCACTGCTGCTGCCCAACCAGCTCCTGCTTTCTGCAGGAGCAGCCCTGGGAACTGCTTTTGTTCCCTCCGTGGCACAACATCCCTGTTCTCACACTGCCAAAGAAAGCTGTTGGTGCCAAGTGCGGCCAGGATGAACCATGGCTGGGACTGAAGCCCCTCTCTTGGGGCCCTGCACACAGCGCTCCAAAAGGAGCCCTTGGAGCTCTCCTGGGCCAGCCACTCCCTCTGAGTGGGGCCTCTCCCAGCCGGGAACTCTCCCGTTTGCTGCACTCGGGGATCCCCAACAACGACGCAGCCTGGGCCGATCCCCCCACTCCTCCAGGCTCAACCCTTCACCCGCTGGGGAGATGCCAAAGGATCCACAGGGAGCATTTCCTGCCCTCAGGGGAATTTCTCCCAGGTGCCTTGCACTGACTCTTTGTGTCTGTGTGCACACAGGAGTGCCTGTGCTGGGGAAATGTGGCAGAAATGCTGCTCTCTGAGGGGTTTGAGTGCCTTGGACAGCTGAGTCAGTCAAGCATGTAAGTGAGGTTAAGTCATGAGGCGTCAGTGAAGTTAAATGATGCTTAAAGCTGTTCTTTCCCTAAGTTGTTATGTTTAATATAAATTATAAGATAAGTTAAACATTTTTAAGTGTTATTCTTCTGGTAAATTGCCAAGTCATACGTTATAACTTAGGTTAAATACTGTTATGCTCTCTTCTTTTGCTAAATTGTCAATTTGAAGGTATCAGTTTAAGGTAAGGTATAAGTTCAGTCCTGTTCATTTTGAGCTCTGTAAAGCTTTTGGGTTGTATTCCTTTTATTCTTGACCTCACTGTCCTTGTGTCACACACACATACACAGGGACAGTTCTCAGTTCATTTCTGGTTTGATTGCCTGGATTTGGTTTTGTTGTTGCTTTGTTTCCTTGCTGTGCCTAAAGTGTCCACTCAGGAGCAGAGTGACTCTTGCCAAGGAACTTTGTGCTGCTGTCCCTTCATATTCAATCTGTTTTTTGCTGATCCCTTGCTGGGGATTTTTTCAGTGCTCTCAAGGCCTCGTTGGTAACAGGGTGAAAGAGCCCTGGCCCAGGCTCTGGCCCTGGGGGACACGGGGACGCTGCCGGGGGGTCCCTGTCCCCCTGTGCCACCCGCAGGGCCCCGGCCCCCCGTCCCCGTGTCAGGCTCTGGGGTCGATCTCGTGGAACATCCTCTGGGGGAGGCTGCGGGGCCGGGGGCGGGGGGACCCGGGGGGACAGGGGACCCCGCTGTGCACGAGCAGGGTTGGACTGCTCTGGGGGGAGCTGTGAGGGGGGCTGGGGCAGAGTGACCTCCCCAGTGACCTCACACAGCCCCTGTGATTTCACACAGCCTTTTATGATGACACAGAGCTCGTTTGGAATGTCACACAGCCATCTGTGATGTCACAGCCCACTCTGGGACATCATGCAGTGCCCTTGTGATGTCACAGAGCCAGCTCTGGGATGTCACCCTGGAATGTCATTTAGCTGCACTGTGATGTCACAGAAGACTCTGTGATGTCAAAAAGTCACCATGTGATGTCACTGTCCTGTGATGCCACAGTCTGTTCTGTGATGTCACAGCCTGCTCTGTGATGTTACACAGCCACCCAGTGATGTCACAACACACTCTGATGTCAAAGAGCCACCCTCTATGATGGCAGGATTTGCTCTCTGGTCTCACACCCTACTCTCTGATGTCACAGACAGATCTGTGATGTCACAACCCACTCTCTGATGTCACAAAACACTCTCTGTGATGTCATTCTTTCACTCTGTATTTTCAAAACATACACTTGGACCTCACATCTCGCTCTATGAAGCCATACAGCCACGCCATGATGTCACAGCCTGCTCTGTGATGTCACAGAATCCCCTCTATGATGCTAAAGCTTCTCAATGACCTCACACAACAAACTCTGTGATGTCATAGCCCAACCTGTGACCTCACACAGCCCACTCTGTGCTGTCACACAGCCCTTTGCTGACATCACAGCTGCTCTGGGCCTCTATGACACAGCCACATGTTGCGGTGCGCCCCCGCAGCGTCTCCCCCCAGGGTTCCGTTTATTTTTACTGTTTAGGTGAATTGTATTGTATTAGTTTCAATTGTTTAAGATGGCGCCTGCCAGGTTTCCCCACCCCCTTGTTTTTCTCCTGCAGGACTGCCACTCACCCCGTTACCATGGTTTTTCCCGCCTTTTTGTATCAAGTTGTCCCCTCCCTTACAATTTCAGTTGTCAGCTTCCCTGCCTGTCACTCTCTGTCCCTGCCCTGCCTTCCAGAATCATCTCCCCAGGGCAGAGGGTGATTGGGCAGGAGAGAGCTGACCCTCCCCTAATGCTGTCCTATTTGCTGCTGCCCCCTGTCTATTATGTTACATGTTAAGTTCATTGGCCAGGGGTAGAGGTTCACCTCCCCCTGGTCCCCCTATATATGTTTTGTTCTCCCCGCCCCTCGGGGCAGTTCCCTGCAGCCTCCCTTCGTCTCTGTACCCTTCCTCCCTTGAATAAACCTTCCCTGCTGTGGAGAACTGCCTGCTTCTCATCCTTCCACCTCCACTCGTCGACTTGCTTGCGCTGCGCTTTGCTTGTTGGAGCTGCCTTCCCCACCACTGACGTGGGGAGAGCTCCCTTGGTCACTGCCATTCTCTGCTGCTCCCGCCGGGAGGCCAGAGATCCTGCAGCTGCCAGTGCCCACCCACAGACTGTCGGCTGTGCAATTTGCTGTGGAGCTAGCCGGGCTCAACGTCTGCACGGCGACAGCTGCTGGCGCCCAACGTGGGGCCGAGACAGAGCGTGGATCCCTGTGGACTACGTCGGACCCGCGGACCGAGGCATCCGTCCTCATTGGGCGCAGCAGCACTCCCGTGAGCAGACCCCTGGTATCTGGGGGTAGCGCTCCGGGAGATAGGATCGTTGACCTCCGGCACCCCGGACCGATCCTTGGAGGAGGAAGTCCCCAGCACCCAGTCCCCTCCGTTTCCCCAGGTTTTGGTGAGTTTTGGTGACCCCCCCGTCTTTTATCCGACCCCCTGGTTGTTTTGCCCACCGGGTGTTGGTCCCTCTTTTTGTCCTGGGGAAACCCTTTTTACCAATCCCCACTTCAGTTGTTTATTTCCTTATTGTTATTTTCGTGGGTGCTTGGTTGAAGTCTGCTCTGCCAATCAACATCTAAAGCCATGGGTGCGCGGCTTTCGGCAGAGCAGCGGGAGGCAGGTTATGTTGTTGTTGGGATTTTAGTTAATGGGGACGTTCGGGTCAAGAAATCCGAAATTCGGAGCTTGATCCGCTGGGTCTCCTCCCGGTTTCCCAATTTCTCCTTTGATCAATGTAGGAGTCTCTGATTTTGGGAGGAGGTCTCCAGAAAATTATCCGATTCGGCCCGATCAGAGGAGACGTCTATTACTAAGAAATTGAAATTGGCCAGACACCTAGGTTGGGTGACTCAGCTCCTAATGGTGCTGAAGAAAACAGAAGTAAAGAAACCGGGAGAACACCCCAAGCCCCCCAGTTCTAGTTCAGTCCCCAGTTCTACCCCTGAGCGTGTTCCTACCCCTCAACCCTGTCCCCCTTCTCCCGCAAAACCTGGGATCCTGAGGAGGGCAACCCCTGACCACAGCAGGCAGGAGTCCCTCCATCGTCCTGGCTCTCCTCAGGATTGCCATTCCCCCCGCGGTCGGAGTCCTGGCCAGACTCCGGCCAGTTCTCCCCATCCCCCATCTTCCCCGGTCCCCACATTCCGAGTTGTCAAATCCCCCAAGTTGTCCGCCAAAGTACGCTTCGTGGTCCCGACACAAGATGGCTCCCGTGGAGCTCAAGATGGCGGAGACCACGAAGCAACCCAGCAGGAGAAGTCCCTTCCACCTCCTTACTTTTCCTCCAACTTGCCCTGTTTCCCGCCCTCCAATCCTTTCCTCCCTAGTCCCAACCCCTTCCTCCCCATTGATCCCACCCTTTCCTTCCTCACCCCTCCCTCCGTAAGCGCTCCGCCCTCCTCCTCAACTCCTCCTCCTCCGCAAGCTCCGCCTCCGCCTCAGGCCTTGCCCCCTTGCCCTTCCCACTGGGCGGGCCCACTCCCGTCTGCCCCTGTTCCGGGTTCCCACGGCACCCCTGTTCCCGCCCCTTCCTGTCCACCCCCCATCAGTTCCGGTTCCCACGGTCCGCCATCTTTGTCGAGTTTTTCCCACGGGCCGGAGGCTGGGGCTGAGGGGGAGGAGGGCAGCCCGGAGCCGGCGCAATCCATCATAGCGGCTCCGGTGACTTACAATCGCAATAGGAGCGGGAACCCACGCATCCAGTGGTCCCCAGTCCCCCGATCTCTTATCAAAGAGCTCGTCAAAGCTCAGAGGGAGGTCGGGGGACAAAGTGAATATTTCAGGGGACTACTGGCAGCCTCCCTCTTGGAAACTGAGCTCGTTCCGGCCGATTTGCGGCAGATTTTTAAATGCCTTTTGAATGGAGCTCAGTTTCCGAGGTGGGAAGCAGCGTGGGAGAGAGGGGTGGCCGATCTCTTGCCTCAACTTTGGGAGAACCCGGAAATAGGAGAGGATACAGACGGTGAGAAGCTCACCGTCGATCACCTATGTGGGCTGGGTGATTGGGGCAAGGCCCAAAAACAAGCCTCGAAGATTCCAACTGAGGCGTTGAGTAGGAGCACACAGGTGGCTTTGCAAGCCTTCCACCGGGTAGCCGCTGGGGTGCCTTCGGTCCCGGTTTCTCATATCTTTCAGGGGCCGACCGAGTCCTTCGACGATTTTGTGGTGCGGCTGCAGATAGCGGCTGAAGCAGAACAGCCGGACGAGAAGGCGCGAGAGATAATGGTGACCCTCCTGGCTTCCACCAATGCCAACGCGCCTTGCAGGACCGCCATCCTAAGCCTGCCTCTGCATCCTCGTCCGGCGCTCCGTGACCTCCTGGAAGTTTGTGCAGTGAAAGTCCCTGTAACACCGAAGGCGCCCGACGACAAGTCCACCACATCGACGCGTCGGGTGGCCTTCGCCGACTTCCAGGAGGCAGCCGCCGCAGCCGCACCGCCACCGTTGGCCCCCTGTTCGGGACCCAGCACCCCCAGCGGAAGAAGAAGATCGACCTCAGCATGCCACCTGTGCCACGCGGAGGACCATTGGATGCCTGACTGCCCACTCCGCAAAGAGTTTTTCGCATTCCGGAAAGAGCGGCAGTCAGGCGTCCAAGGAAGAGAAGCCTCAAAAAACTTGTAAAGGAGCGCAGCCCCCCCCTGCGCTTGGACACAAATGCGGGCGGGCACAAAACATCTAAGGCCAGGGGGAGGGGACCCAAATTCCATCTTACAGGACGCTCACCGCCAGCAGAGCCCATCCCATCAGGGCTCCATGACTTTCCTCTCACCGGACTTGACCATTCATCGGACTTTACCTCAGGCGTGGATGATCCCTCGCCTTCCTCGTTCTGACCTGGGCCCTTCACTGGAACCCACTCTAACCAACTCTTTCTGTGGTTCCTCTTTCAGGCTGGAGACAATGCGAGCTTTTCACTTTCCGGATTCAGAGATCTACGCGTTGACTGTCTGCCCGAAGGCCCCAGGTAATTGGGACACTCACCAGCAATTCATGATTGTGGGAGACACCGAAGCGACACCTCAAGATCTTCAAGTGTTCCCAGCTTTGGTGTCCGCAGATCAGCATTTCGTCATCAGGTGCAGGTGTCTACATCCCCCACTGTTCCTCCCCGCAGGAGAGGTGGTGGCCCAGGCCATGTCAATAAAGTCAGAAATTCCATCAGTTACCTGGGCCGAACACCTGGGGCGAGCTAAGCCCCGCCTCGCATGTCAACTGTCCCGGGGGGGGGACACAATTTCCATCCGAGGGATGCTAGACACCGGAGCAGATGTGACGATCATTCCCTCTCGGGAATGGCCGTCACACTGGGAGCTGCAGAACGTGGATGGCCGCATCCAAGGTGTTGGGGGGACTCAATTGGCACGACAATCAAAGAGCATCGTGCAAATTAAGGGACCGGATGGGCAATTGGCAAGTGTGCGCCCATTCGTTTTGGATTACGTTGAGCCTCTCTGGGGGAGAGATACCCTTGCCCAGTGGGGAGCCAAAATTGACCTGCCGGCTCCCCAGGTTTTTCGGGCAGCGGTCACTGAAGAGCGCCCTACCTGGAAACTGAATTGGAAATCTGACAAACCAGTACAGGTAGCTCAGTGGCCGCTCAACAAACAAAAGTTAAAGGCGCTGGTG
Organism: Geothlypis trichas; assembly: GCA_009764595.1. Lineage (NCBI taxonomy): Eukaryota > Metazoa > Chordata > Aves > Passeriformes > Parulidae > Geothlypis > Geothlypis trichas. The sequence goes on from WSPJ01000082.1 coordinate 73,321, forward strand.
GAGCTCGTTGAGGAGCAAGTCCAAAAGGGCAACCTGGTGGAGACCATGTCTGAATGGAACTCCCCAGTGTTTGTCATTCGAAAGTCATCTGGCAAGTGGCGGCTCCTCTCCGACCTCCGCAAAGTCAACGAAATTATCGAAGATATGGGTACTCTCCAGCCAGGGATGCCGTCCCCAGCGATGCTCCCTCAAAATTGGAATCTGGCCATAATTGACATCAAGGATTGTTTCTTTCAAATTCCCCTTCACCCGGATGACGCCCCACGTTTTGCATTCACGGTGCCCACCTTGAACCGTGAGGCTCCCGGGAAGCGCTACCACTGGCGAGTTCTGCCTCAAGGCATGAAATGCAGTCCAATCATATGCCAGTGGTATGTCGCTTCTCTGCTTGATCCAATCCGCACCGAATGCTCTGAAGTTATAATCTACCATTATATGGATGACGTGCTGATCTGCGCCCCCAGTGATGACTTGCTGGTTCACGTGCTCTCCCGCGTGACAGATTGTCTAGTTGCCGCAGGGTTTGAGCTCCAGAGCGAAAAAATTCAACGGATGCCGCCCTGGAAGTACCTAGGCCTGGAAATTAACAAGCGGACCATTGTTCCGCAAAAATTGGCCATTCACCATCAGGTGAAAACCCTAGCGGATGTCCGCCAGCTGTGTGGGGCTTTGAATTGGGTGAGACCCTGGCTAGGCATCACCACCGAAGACCTAGCCCCCCTTTTCAGTTTATTGAAAGGGGGAGAGGAGCTTAGTTCTCCTAGGGAACTCACCCCAGAGGCAAACACAGCACTCGAGAAAATCAAACATCTAATCGAGGCAAGGCAGGCCCATCGTTGTCATCCGGGCCTGCCCTTCAAATTCATCATCCTTGGGAATCTGCCACATCTTCACGGCATGATCTTTCAATGGGATCATGCCCGTAAAGCCCACAAATCATCTAGGAGGGAGAGGACGGACCCAGGCTCGAGCGACCCCCTCTTGATCATAGAGTGGGTGTTCCTCAGCCATCACAGGTCCAAAAGAATTACAAGGCCACATGAACTGGTGGCGGAACTGATCCGCAAGGCGAGATCGCGGATCAGGGAGCTGGCAGGTGTGGATTTCACATGCATCCACATTCCAATTGATTTAAAATCTGGCAAGTTAAGATCAAAAATTTTAAACCAACTTCTCGAGGAGAGCGAAGTGTTGCAGTTCGCCCTGGCAGAGGACACCGGAAAGATTGAAATTGGACATCCACCGCATGCCCTTTTTAATGAGGACATGCGGTTCCAATTTTCTCTCAAGAAAATTCAGAGTCGAGTCCCACTCGATGCTCTGACCGTTTTCACAGACGCGTCCGGAGGATCCCACAAGTCAGTCATGACTTGGAAAGATCCTCAGACTCAGCAGTGGGAGATGGATGTTGCCATCGTTGAGGGTTCCCCTCAGGTTGCTGAGTTGGACGCAGTTGTCAGGGCATTCGAGAAATTTAAAGATAAACCTTTTAATTTGGTCACGGACTCGGCTTATGTTGCCGGTGTACTCGCCCGAGCAGAAAACGCGGTCCTCGAAGAAGTTTCCAATTTGGCTCTGTACAAATTGCTCTCGAAATTGATTAAACTCATCTCCCACCGAGAGCAAAAGTACTATGTCATGCATGTGAGATCGCACACCGATTTGCCTGGGTTCATTGCTGAGGGGAACCGACTGGCGGATAGCCTCGCTTCCCCGGCCGAGTGGGCGCTTGCCCACGCGGTGCAATGGGCCCCGCTCCCAGACATGTTCCAGCAGGCTAAGATCAGCCACCAGTTGTTCCACCAAAATGCGCCTGGCTTGGTCCGCCAATTCCAACTCACGCGTGACCAAGCCAAGGCCATTGTGGCCACATGCCCGCATTGCCAGCGGGATCAGTTGCCATCTCTGCCCGCTGGCGCCAATCCCCGGGGGCTTTCCAGCTGTGAAGTGTGGCAAATGGATGTCACCCACGTCCCTCAATTCGGCCGCCTCAAATACGTCCACGTCTCCGTGGACACTTTCTCAGGTGCAGTCTTTGCTTCTGCCCACACGGGGGAGAAAGCCAAGGATATTGTCAAACATCTGCTCCAGGCTTTCTCCGTGTTGGGCATCCCTAAGGTGCTTAAAACAGATAACGGGCCTGCGTACTTGTCCAGGGAGCTCAGGAGCTTCCTGCAGCAATGGGGAATAGAACACAAGACCGGCATCCCCTATTCCCCCACGGGACAAGCCATGATTGAGAGGACCCATCAGAGCCTGAAAAAGGTTCTTTCCCATCTAACCCCGTTGGCGAAGATGGAATCCCCTCACTCTCAGTTATCTAGGGCACTCTACACCATCAATTTTTTAAATTGTTCTTTTGAAAATCTGAATCCGCCCATTGTGCGGCATTTCGGGCATCACGGAAGTCTGGGCCTGAGGGAGAAGCCACCGGTTCTGGTGAAAGACCCAGAGACCTGGCGATTGGAGGGGCCTTTCGACCTTGTCACCTGGGGTCGAGGGTATGCCTGTGTTTCCACCCCCACAGGCCCCAGGTGGGTTCCCTCTCGCTGGGTCAGGCCGTTTGTGCCCAGGACAAGGAGGGCGATGACATCCACACCTCAGGTAAAGGTCGCTAGCTGGCGGCGGAGGAGGAGGAGTCTGGAACCCCCCTGTTTCTTTTTCGACCTACCATACAACCCTGAACCTTAACCTGACCCTTCACGAGGCAAGCTGTTCATTTCTTTGTATGTTTTCTTTGAGGTTTCGGTGACCTGAGTCCCAGCCATGGCCCTGAAAGCGGGAGCAATGCTCTGTGCAATCACCAGTATCATCCTGCTCAGCGTGGCTCCTGGACTTTCAGACCTCATTCCCCAGCCAAGGAACAATCTGTGGAAGACCCTGGCATGCTCTCTCGGTCAGGACCAAATCTGCCTCAATGCTGAATCAGCAGAAGACCCTCTCTCATCTTGCCTGGTGGGGATCCCTATCTCCTTCCATGATTGCCCCTCCCTCTGGGGAAGCTCTCTGGGTGAACTGAGAGAAGGCCAAGATCCAACGTGGGCCTGGGGGGAGACCCTCAGTCATCTCCCAGCCATGCCAGAGGAGCCCCTAGAATTCAAGTTGCTCGGTTCTGCCAACGCTTCCCAATGTGTTAGGTTTTCTGTCCCCAATGGTTTTGCCAAGTCCCTTCATCCTGATGACCCACAGTGGACCCAGATTGAGGAGGACCCTGGCGAATGATGGTGCTCGAAATCCTTCATCGTCCGTGGTCCAATCTGTAGCCAGCTTCCGACCCCGTAAATTGCCCCAGGGTTTTTATTTCATTTGCAGGAACCAAGCATGGAATGGCATCCCCTCTCGCCTGTTCGGAGGACCATGCACGATTGGCCATGTCTCGCTGTTCACTCCCAGCACGCCAAAAATCGAGAATTGGTTTCCCAAAGGTAGCGAAGTCAGAATAATTCGGCAAAAAAGAGATTTAACTGAATTTGGCCCAGATTGCAACTCTAAAATTTTTCATTGGAACGAAGGCAAAAGGGTTGCAGTCTCACTGTTCTTGCCGTGGGTTTCGGCCGGGAAGGCCATCGGCGAATTGGGTAAACTTGAGTGCTGGTCAGTGAAACAAGCAAATTTGACGTCGACAGCCATCGCAGGCCTCCTAGCCGACGAGAGAATCACCAGGCAAGCGGTATTGCAGAATCTAGCTGCACTTGATTACCTGCTGCTCCTTCACCATCACCGTTGTGAGGAGTTTGAGGGTCTCTGCTGTTTCAATCTGTCATCCAAAGCACAAAACGTGCAAGAGGCATTGAGTAAGATGCAAGGCCTGATCAGTGATGTCAAGAGAGAGACTGAAGATTGGCTGGGGAACTTTCTGTCAGGACTTGGACTCTCGGGCTGGGCAGGGTCGCTTTTAAAGGACATTTTGTTTGGAGTTTTTGTTATATTAGCTGTTGTCCTTGGGAGTACCTTAGTATGGACACTGATCAAGAAGTTGATCTCGAAGTTGGCCTCACCTAGTGTGAATATGGTCAATTTCCCTGGAGGAGAGACTGATCCTGAATGCTTTCAGGCCACTCCATTTCATCAAGCTACAGCCCCACCTCAAGAAATTGAGGAAGAACTCTTCGAAGAGGAAGTTTCATATTCAAAGGACTTTTATTTCTAAGCGTTTTTCCAATTGTTTCCTTCCTAAGCCCACCTTTATATTTTTTTTTTATGTAAAGTAGGGGGAGATGTTGCGGTGTGCCCCGCAGCCTCCACCCTGAATCTTAGGTTGTTTTGCTAAGTTCGATGGCACTTGCCTCGTGTCTCCCTCCTCCCTTCCTCCTCGATGGCAGAGCTGCCAATCGGCCTGTCTGTCACCTGCTGCCCATACCTTTTTTTCCAGAACTTTCCCCCCTGGGCAGAGGGTGATTGGACAGGCAAAGGTTGTCCCACCTTGATTGTACCCCTATTTGCTACCTCCCCAAGTTATTTAGGTTATGTTATGAGGTTATTGGCTGGGAGTGGGGTTTTACCTCCCCCTGGCCCCCCTTTTTAATCTCGTGCTCCCCTTAGCTGGGTGGCAGTTCCCTGCAGTCACCCTCCGTTCCTGTACCTGTCCTCCCTTTAATAAATGCCTTTCCTGCTGCAGAGAACTGTTGCCTCTCGTCTCATCATTCCACCTCGCCTCGTCCCTGCTGTTGCTGCGTTCTACCTTGCGGAGCTGCCATCCTCACCACTGCCATGGGGAGAGCTCCTGGGGCGGCTGATACCTTGTTGCTCCCACCGGGAGGCCAGGGCTTGCAGCTGCACAGCCGCCCCTCTCACTAGGCTGTTGGCGTGCTTCTGTGGAGCTAGCCGGGCTCAGCAATTCTGCACGGCGACACTCGGGGCCGGGCACAGCCCTGGGGGTGGCAGTGCCGGGGCTGCAGCAGGGACAGGACAAGTAATATAAATAATTCGTAAAATAAATAAATCATCTTTGATAGTTCTTTTAGTTTCGTTATTTTTTTCCTGGATTTAATTTTTTAATATTATCCACAAATTAAAACAATTGATAGTGCCATTTCTCGTTTTGTATTTTTCCCCCTTCCCTGTGGCCACCAACTGTGTCAATGAGGGGTTGCGCTCTTGGTGCATTTAAAAGAACTAAAGGATCTCTCAGCAAAGTTTTCTGCAGTGATCCCCTTTGTGTTCCCCTCTTTGGAGCTGCAGCGCCAACGTCTGTGTGCAGAGCTGGGGGCAGATCAGTTCTGAGCACAGCAGCTCTGGTCCTGCTGGTCACACCATTCCTGATCCAGGCCAGAAGCCATTGGCCTTCTTGCCCACCTGGGCACACTGCTGCCTCATGTCCAGCCTGCTGTCCAGCAGTCCCTGCAGGTCCCTTTCTGCCTGGCTGCTCTCCAGCCACTCTGTCCCCAGCCTGTAGCACTGGGGCCAAATTGCAGGGCCTGGTACTTGGATTTGTTAAACCTCAAATTGCTCATTTCAGCCCCTGGATCCAACCTGTTCAGGTCTCTCTTCAGAGCCCTCCTATGCTCCCACAGATCAACACTCACATCCAGCTTGGTGTCATCTGCAAAGATGTCGTTGTTTCTGTGAGGCCCCTCAGTGTCACAATGGCCTCTTGGTTACACCAGGCCCTGCACTGTCACACTGGTCTCCTTGGTTCCATAGGGTCCAAAAATGTGACAATGGATTCCTTGGTTTCATGGGGCTTCACAGTGTCACAATGTTCTCATTGGTGCTGCAGTTTCACAGTGGCCCCTTGGTTCCATGGGGCCCCAGAGTGTCACAATGGCCCCATGGTTACATGATGTCCCACAGTGTCACAATGGTCCCTGTGGTTCGACAAGTCTCCTCAGTGTCGCAATGGACTCCTGGTTTCCACAAGGCCACACAGTGTCACAATGCTCTTCCAGATCCCTTGAGGCCCCATCGTGTCACAGTTTCCCCTTGGTTACACAGGATCCTGCAGTGTCACAATGTCCCCTTGGTTCCATGAGGCCCCGCAGTGTAAGAACGGCCCCTTGGTTCCACTGGGCCCTGAAGCCTCCTAATGGCCTCTTTGGTTCTGCAGTGTCAAAATGGTGAAACCCCTTGGTTACACGAGGCCCTGCAGTGTCACAATGGCCTCTGTGGTTCCACAAGGACCCAGAGTGTCACGGAGCACTCCCTGGTTCCATTTGGCCCCACAGCACCACAATGGACCCCTGGTTCTATTGGGCTGCACGGTGTCACCATGGTTCCCTTAGTTCCACCAGGCCCTGCAGTGTCACCATGGCCCCAGAGTGTCCCAATCATCACAGAATGACAGAATCAAATAGGCTGGAAAAGACCTTTGGGATCAACAAGTCCAACCAATGCCTTAATACTGCCTTGTCACCCAGACCATGCCACCAAGTGCCACTGGAGAGGGACAGTGACTCTGCCACCTCCCCCCTGGCCAGCCCATTCCAGTTCCCACTCACCCTTTCTGTGAAGAACTTCTTCCTATTGTCCAGCCTGAGCCTCCCCTGGTGCAGCTTAAGGCTGTGTCTTCTTGTCCTGCCCTCCAGCAGATCCACACTCACACCCAGCTTGGTGCCATCTGCAATTTGTGAATGGGGGACTCGATCCCCTCACCCCGATCATCAGTGAAGATATTAAACAGGACTGGGCCCAGCACAGATCCCTGGGGACAGCACCAGTGCCTGGACACCAGCTGGGTGCAGCACCATCCCCACCACTCTCTGGGCCCAGCCTCCAGCCAGCTCTTCAATCTCCCAGCCAGGAGGGAACCTGCCCAAGCCGTGGGCTGCAGCTTTTCCAGGGAATGCTGTCAGAGACAGTGTCAAAGGCTTTGCTGGAAGTCCAGGCACACAACATCCACAGCCTTTCCCACATCCACAGGTGGGTCACCTGGTCATAAAAGGAGACCAGGTTGGTCAGGCAGGACCTGCCACCCCTAAATCCACGCTGGCTGGCTCTGATCCCTGGGCCATCCTGTGGGTGCCCTGTGATGGCACTCAAGGTGATCTGTTCCATAACCTTGCCGGGCACCCAGGTCAGGCTGACAGGCCTGGAGTTCCCCAGATCCTCCTGCCAGCCCTTCTTGGGGATGGGCTCACACTGGCACCTCCAGTCCTCTGGAACCTCCCTGCTGAGCCAGGACTGATGGTAAATGATGGAGAGCAGCTTGGGGAGCTCATCCACCAGCTCCCTCATCCCCCTAGGATGGATCCCATCTGATCCCATACACCTGTGAGCATCTGAGTGGCTCAGCAGGTCACCAGCTGCTTCCTCCTGGATTACAGGGGCTGTTCTGCTCCATGTGCCCATCTGCCAGCTCAGGAGAACACTTGCCCTGTGGATAGCCTGTCCTAATACTGAAAATTGAGACAAACAAGATTTTAAGCAGCTCAGGCTTTTCCTTATCTTTAGTTATTATATTCTCCAATGCAATCAATAATGAGTAGAGGTTTTCCTTCTCTGTCCTTTTGCTATGTGTTTTTTTACACATTATTTTTTTTTTTAAATGGGCCAGGTTAAGTTCTAATTGAACTTTCACCTCTCAGTTTTTCTTTCTGCATAACCTAATGACATTCTTAAACTGTTCCTGAGTTGCCAGCCATTTTCCCCCTGAGTTCTCACAGAAGCTCCATGGGCAGCCAGGCCAGTCATTTTCCTCACCAACTCATCTTTTGCCACACTGAAACAGGCTGCTCCTTCCCCTTTGAGATTAATTTCTTGAAATGTGTCCATCCTTCTTGGACCCCTTTGTTTTAAGGGCTGTTTCCCTTAAAAGAATCAGGACCTGATTCGGTACTCGCCAAATCTGCATCCTAAATAGACCAAAGTCTGCCCTTCCTAATTCCAGTGTAGAAGTTTTGTTGCTGTCCCTCCTTCTTTCACAGAACATTGAAAACTTGATTATTTCATGGTCACTGTGCCCCAGGCAGCCTCTGAGCCCCACATCTGCCCCCAGCCCTTCTCTGTTTCTGAACAGCAGCAGACAGAGCTCTCCTTGGCAGTGGGAGTGTTACCAAAAATTCGGTAAAACAGAAAACTCCTTAACCCCAGTGTAGCATTAAGCAGCAGCATTCTTTATTCAGCGGGATGCACGGGGCAGAGCTCCTCCCAAAGACCTGCAGGCTGAGTACAGGAAAGTTTCTGTTTATTTTCTGTATTTTGCACACATATTCATTGATTGTCCCGGACTAAACACACATATGATAATCATTTCCCCAAAATCATTAACATATTTGCCCTCCCCTTTACCCATGCGTTCTTCTGTCCTGGGGTCTCTCTGGTAGTCCCTGGTGGTCGTGGACCCCAATGTTCCAGTGGGCCTGGCTGAGCTGGCAGGACACTGAGGCTGCTGAACTTCCAGTTCCCCTTCTCACACAATGGGCATTGTGTGGTTTCCGTGGGCCTGGGGTTTTGGGGAACAAGCTCCAGGTGTCAGCTCACCTGGTGTAGGCAATTGATCATCTGGTAACATGAGGTCACCGAGTGAGCTATGACATCACAGAGTGGGTTATGTGAGGTCATGGAGAAGATATAACATCATAGACTGCCTCTGTGACATCACAGGGCAGACTGTGACATCACAGAGCTGCCTGTGACATCAGAGACCAGATGTGTGACATTAGAAAATAGGCTGTGACATCCCAGAGGGGCTGTGTGACATCCCAGCAGGGCTGTGTCAGGTCACTGGGTTGGTCACTCTGCCCCAGCTCCCCCTCACAGTTTCTCCCAACAAGTCCAATGCTGTTCATGCCCAGCAGGGTCCCTGTCCCGCAGGATCCCCCTGGCCCACCTGGAGCCACAGCCTCCACCAAAGGATGTTCCACAGGATCCACCCCAGAGCCTGACATGGGGACAAGGGGCCAGGGCTGTGTGACCAGGACATCAAGGACAGGGATTATCCAGGTCACTGTGGCCTGGTTTGGGTTGCCCAGGGCAGGAAAGATGTCTGGCAGCTGGAGCAGGGTCTGGGAAGGGCCTCCAAGGTGGGGCTGGAGCCCTTGGGCTGTGAGCAGAGGCTGAGGGAGCTGGGCTTGTCCAGCCCACAGCAGGGAAGGCTGAGGGGCTCCTCATCCCAGCCTGGCAGTGCCAGCCAGGAGGGGATAGAGAACACAGAGCCAGGCTCTTCACCGGGGGGCCTGGTGGGAGACAAAAGCCAATGGGTGGAAGGGGAAAGAGGGGAGATCAGCCAGGACAGGAGGAGATGAAATGAGTCAGGCTGGTTTCAGCATTTCCTCAACACCAAGAGCAGCCTGACCTCCCTTCTCCATCCACCACTAACAGCTTTGCAAATCAGGAATTGTTCAGGCTGTGTCACCCACTCTAGGATAAGCATCTTGATAGAAGAACTTAATTGTGTTTATATCTCTCACAGAACTGTGTTTGTCTTAAAATAATTTTAGTATGGAAATCATTTGTGGATGCTGGATTCATCAGACACTGCTGGGACGTTGTACACAGCTCAGGGAAGAGTGTGATTGTTATTAAATTGTGTCCTGTTCAACTGTGGTCTGTTGGCCATGGAGTGAGACTTTCTGCACCTCTGAGTCTCACCAGCCTCTGACGCCCAAAGGACACAAACCTGATGAGTTGTGGTTCCCACTCCAGTGGTGGCACCTGGAACCCCCTCCATCCCCAGAGCAGAGCTCCCTTGACCCAGAAAATTCCTGGCAATGCAGGGATGAAGGGAACAGGAAAAGGGAACAGGGGCAGGGCAGAGCCAGGGAGAAGAATGACTTTTGCATTTGATGGAGCTGTGCCTCCCCTTGGCTTTGTTGGCTGACAAGAAATGAACATCCCTCTGTGTCTCGGGCAGCTCCTTCTCCAAGGAAAGCAGGTGGGAGTTGGAGCCAAGGAGCTGAAAGCTGCAGGTGCAGCCTGGGCTGGAGGGAGCTCAGATTTGCACAAGGCTGCTCTGAGTGCCAGGGCTGGGATGGGGGAGATGGTGGGGTGGGGGTAGGGACATAGTGTGATTGATTGTCAGGCATGAAGGATCTTGATTTTCATATCTATTCCAACTGCATGAGGAGGTACTTGGATTCAGTGACAATTGGAGATTGCACATATCAATTCATTAACGGGGAAAGAGGAAGAAACAGGACCTAAGAAATCTTTTCTCACTGTCTTTTTAAATAGCATGCATACACTTCGAATACATGACTGCGATCTACTTAACCACAAAAGATTTGAAAATTAAAATGAAATTATTCCCAGAGGCTTGGCTTGTTCAGGTGTTCTGAATGTTAATGAGCCCTGGGACACTGAATTCCTACACTGAAGAGCTGAAGGCTGAACAAGCCTCTGCAGCAGGAAAATTCAGCAGCAGCCTCCAAGGTGCTGAGGATGTCAGCAGCCCCCAGTGAGGCCATCCCTGCCCAGAGAGCGTGGGGGAATGGGCAGACAAGGAGAGCGTCCCTGGGGCTGGGGCAGCACAACTCAGAGGCACCAGCGGCTCCAGCTGGGCAATGGAGTGTGGGATGTGGCTGGGAAAGCCCTGCCTGGGCTGGGCCAAGCAGGACACACAAGCCCTGACTGCCATCCCCCAAACAATTATCTCAAGGAGACATTTAAATTAATGACCATTGCTTGTGTACTGTGAGTTGGACTCCCTAGAGAAATACAAACTGGAGATTCTCAGGAGCTGAAAAGAACAAAACAGCCTTTACTGGAAAATAGGAAAATTTGAGAAACTTTGACAAATATTTTTTTAGGACACTGTAGTGGTTTTGGTTTGTTAATTATAGCTCTTTCTCATCTTGAGATTTCTATATTAATGTACTGATGAGTGTGTTGGGTTTTAGTGTTGGTTAATTATTTATGTATTTATTTTGTTGTGAGATAGGATTGCAAGAAAGGTAAAGTAGGTCTAAAATTTTAAAATAAAATTTTATTAAAAGTAAAGTAAAAAATAAAAAAGTAGTAAGAATTAAAATGAACTGTTTATTACACCTTTTTTTCTTTACAACTTTTTACTGACAAGGTGAAGGAACTGAACTTAAAATTTCTAGTTAGTTTACTATTTCTAGAATAGTCTTTTTTTAGATTATTTTAGGAAAGAATTTTTTCATATTAAGCTTATGGAGATTTGTTTATAAGAGGAAAAATAGTTTTTTTGTGGTTCTTAATTTTATCACGGATAACAGTTGTCTGGGGAACTTAGTTATTGTGAAGTTCTTTTTATTCCTACATGATTTTTTACAGCTTGTTGATGGGGCTTGTCAACTTATGGGGCATTGTTTTAAAGATGAGTTTTTAAAGGCAAAAGTTTTTATTATTTACTTCTAAGAATATTTTTATGTGTGGTAATAAACATCTTCTCTTGGAGACACTGGATTTTTTTTTCCCTGTGAAAACTTTTGATGAAATTACAGTTATTTAACATTTATTTATTTTAGTATGGAGTTTTTTGTTTGATATTAATTTGCAATTTGTTTTAATAGTTTTTAGTGTTTTAAAAGAAAAGTTTTTTCTTTATAAGACGATTATAGTTTTAAGATTAAGGTAATTTTTCTTCTTTTTTATTTGGGATTTATTGTCTTCTTTACTGACTTTGATGGTTTTGTATTGTTTTTTTATGTGCTTTTATTTTGGTTTTTTCTTATACTGAAAGGATGATTGAAGTACTGAAAGGATTAACACGTGACCTGCCAGTAACTTATGGTGGAAATTGTGGTTTGGCTGTGTTAGGATTGGTTTTATGGTTTGTTTTTGTCTTTGTTTGTGTTTAAATTTTTAGTTGTTGGGTTATTTAGTATGGGTTGTAGGTTGTAGGAGTTTTTTGTTTAAGTTGTGTTGGTGGGGAAAGGACTCCATGGTAAGATTTTAACAGCTGTGTCTGGCTTTATTCTGGTTGGGTTTTGTAGCCTCTTTTGTTTTCCTATTTGGGAGTTGTTGGGATTTGGTTTGGTTAGAATGGGGCCGATGGGGAGGGGACAGCCTGGGGAGGGGGAAGGGGCTCAGCCCAGAGCAGGATTGCTTGGTTTGGTTTGGTTTGGTTTGGTTTGGTTTGGTTTGGTTTGGTTTGGTTGAGATGGGGGCAAGGGCCAGGGCCCACTTCTTCTTTGTTGACTGGAAGAGAAAGAGGAGGTTCCTGGGTTTTTTGTCTTCAACATTTTTATTTAACAGAAACGTGTTCAGTATCTCAGTGGTTTAACAGATTGTCAGTTACACAAAAGGTTTTGTATTACTTTTTAAAATTCTTCTCATGTCAAATTCCAAAAGACATTCAATCAACAAAAAACACTTCTCAAAGCATTGACTTGGCCCATTCAGCTTCACAAACTCTAAGCCTGTTCAATGTAATGTTAATCAAAATTTACAGGAGCACAGAAACAGAAGAAGAAGACACACAGATAAAAAGACAAAACAGATACAGAGAAGCACACACACAGCTACCAACTCCTGGATTCCAGTGGTGTTCAGATGGAAATTCCAAGTGGATCCAGGGTCAAGATGTGTGCTTGCCTTGTGGTCAGCCTTCAATACCCCTTGGTCTTCCTGGGCCCTTCCCCCATGTGGGGCTTGGGCTCATTTGGTCCCTCAAGAGCTGGCTGGGGCCGCAGAGGTGGCTGTGGAGCATTGCCTGTGCTGTGCCAGGGACTGGCAGCCACTGCTGGGCTGGGATAGAGGCTCTGGGGGGATTGGGGTTCCAGGGCAGGGCAGGGCTGGACCTGCCCCTTCCTCCCACACACACATGAAATATTTTGAGCCAACAATCTCTTCCAGTCTGTCACAACAGGGAATGTTGGAGGTGGAACCCAAATTTGGCCATGGAGACCTGGCCAAGAAGGACAGTTCTTTTCCATAGGAAGGAAAGCACAGAGCCCCAGTGTCTGGAAGGCAGGTGAGAGCCTCAGCAAGCCAAAGTCAGCCAGACTTGTGAGGAATGGCAGATTTTGTCTGGGAGCACACTTTGGTTTTAAGGAATTTTGGAGGTGGAACCCCAGTCTCAGCCATGGGTACCTGGAGAAGCAGGACAGTTCTTTCCCCTAAGGAGGAAAGCATTGAGCCTTCCCCAGTGTTTTTGGGACAGATGGGAAGTGACCCTTGTGTAACCATTGCCAGCCCGACTTGTCCTGACAATATTCCAATGGGAACAATCTCTGGATATAAGGAAATTTGGAGGTGAAACCCCAGTTCTGGCCATGGGTGCCTGGAGGAGAAGGACAGACCTTTTCCATATGAAATACAGTACAGAACACCAGTGTTTCAATAGCAGATAAGAACAGACCCTCAACATACCAAGGTTAAATGGACCAGTCAGGCAGTCCATAGGAGATCAAACCAACAGGACCTTTTCTGTGTTCCCTTGGTTCAATGGGGCCCCATACTGTCACAATGGCCTCTTGATTACAAAAATATCTACAGTGTCACAATGATCCCAACGATTCCATGAGGTCTTGCAGTGTCACAATGGTCTCCCTGGTTCCCCAGGCCTCACAATGTGACGTGACTCCTCTGTTCCATGAGCCCTGCAATGTCACAATGGACCTTTGAACCTTGGGGGTTTGCAGTGTCACAATGGTGTCCATTGGCTCCACAGTGTCACAATGGACCACTGATGACAGGAGGCCCCTCTGTGTCCCCCTGGAGCTTTGGTTCCACGCAGCGCTGCAGTGTCACAATGAACCCTTGGTTCAATGGAGTTCCACAATGTTACCACAGCTCCTTGTTTCCATGCAGCATTGCAGTGTAGCAATGGTCTCCTTTGGCTCCACAGTGTCACAATCGATCATTGATGACACGAGGTCCTGCAATGTCACAATGGACCGTTGGTTCCATGCAGCCCTGCAGTGTCACAAAGGCCTCTTGGTTTCACCAGGCCCCACAGTGTCACAATGGCCCTCTTGGTTCTGTGGGGACCCACACGGTCACAATGGTCTCACTGGTTCCATGAGACCTCACAGTGTCACAGTGCTTTGCTTATTCCATGGGGCCTCACAGTATCACAATGGTCTCTATGATTCCATGAGTCCCCTCAGGGTCACAATGGCCCCTTGGTTCCATGACACCCCAAAGTGTCACAATGGCCTACATTGTTCCATGAGGCCCCATGGTGTCACAATGGATCCTTGGTTTGATGGAGCCTCTCAGTGGCACAATGATCCCTACATTCCATGGAGCCACACAGAGTCAGTACCGTCCCCTTGGTTCCATGAGGCCACACAGTGTCACAATGGTCCCTTGGTATCAGAGGGCTCCACAGTGTCACAATGGTCCCTTGGTCTCACAGGGCCCCACAGTGTCACAATGGTCCCTTGCTTCCATGGGCCCTGTGCTGCTGCATTCCCCCCTCCCCTTCTCAGCCCGCCCTGCCAGCTGAGAAATGCTCCTTGGGGCTCGGCCTTGGCCAACAGCTCCTGGGCTCAGCTCCTCTGCAGCTCATCACAAACACTGTCTGCTCCAGCCACTGCTGCTGCCCAACCAGCTCCTGCTTTCTGCAGGAGCAGCCCTGGGAACTGCTTTTGTTCCCTCCGTGGCACAACATCCCTGTTCTCACACTGCCAAAGAAAGCTGTTGGTGCCCAGTGCGGCCAGGATGAACCATGGCTGGGACTGCAGCCCCTCTCTTGGGGCCCTGCAAACAGCGCTCCAAAAGGAGCCCTTGGAGCTCTCCTGGGCCAGCCACTCCCTCTGAGTGGGGCCTCTCCCAGCCGGGAACTCTCCCGTTTGCTGCACTCGGGGATCCCCAGCAACGACGCAGCCTGGGCCGATCCCCCCACTCCTCCAGGCTCAACCCTTCACCCGCTGGGGAGATGCCAAAGGATCCACAGGGAGCATTTCCTGCCCTCAGGGGAATTTCTCCCAGGTGCCTTGCACTGACTCTTTGTGTCTGTGTGCACACAGGAGTGCCTGTGCTGGGGAAATGTGGCAGAAATTCTGCTCTCTGAGGGGTTTGAGTACCGTGGATAGCTGAGTCAGTGAGGCCTGTGGGTAAGGTTAGGTTATGATGTCTAAGCGAAGTTAAATGCTGCTAACAGTTGTTCTTTTCGCTATGTTGTTATGTTTAATATAAGTTATTAGCTAAGTTAAATATTTTTAAATGATAATCCTCTCTTAAATTCGAAGTCATATGTTTTAAGTTAGGTTAAATACAGTTAAGTGCTGTTCTTTTCCTAAATTGTGAAGTTTAAAGTACCAGTTTAGGTATAAGTCAACTTCTGTTAGGTTTGACCTCTGCAAACTGTTGGGCCATATTCCTTTTATTTTTGCTCTCACTGTACTTGTGTCACACACACACACAGGGACAGTTCTCACTTCATTTCTGGTTTGATTGCCTGGATTCTGTTTGGTTTGGTTGTTGCTTTGTTTCCTTGCTGTGCCTGAAGTGTCCAGTCAGGAGCAGAGTGACTCTTGCCAAGGAACTTTATGCTGTTGTGCCTTAATATTCAATCTGGTTTTTGCTGATCCCTTGCTGGGGATTTTTTCAACGCTCTCAAGGCCTAGTTGGTAACAGGGTGAAGGAGCCCTGGCCCAGGCTCTGGCCCTGGGGGACAGGGGGACACTGCCGGGGGGTCCCTGTCCCCCTGTGCCACCCCCAGGGCCCCGGCCCCCCGTCCCCGTGTCAGGCTCTGGGGTCGATCTCGTGGAACATCCTCTGGGGGAGGCTGCGGGGCCGGGGGCGGGGGGACCCGGGGGGACAGGGGACCCCGCTGTGCATGAGCAGGGTTGGACTGCTCTGGGGGGAGCTGTGAGGGGGGCTGGGGCAGAGTGACCTCCCCAGTGACCCCACACAGCCCCTGTGGTGTCACACAGCCGCCTGTGATGTCACACTGCACCCTATGATGCCACACACACCTCTCTGTGATGTCACACAGCCGCTGTGATGCCACAGAGCTATCTCTGTGATATCATACTATTCCTGTGACATCACACACCCCCTTCGATGTCACATGGACATCTCTGTGATGTCATATTGCCCCTGTAATGTCACAAAGCTTCCTGAGATGACACAAAGCCTCTGTGATGTCACAGAGACAACTCTATGATGTTACCCTGTGATGTCATACAGCAGTGCTGCAATGTCACAGAAGACTGTGATGTCTCAGAGTCACCCTGTGATGTCACAATCTGTTCTGTGATATGACAGCCTGCTCTATGATGTTACACAGCCTCCTGGTGATGTCACAACCCACTTTCTGATGCCACTGAGCAACAATCTATGATGGCAGAGTCTGCTCAATGGCCTCACATCCTGCTCTGTGATGTCACAGCCAGCTCCGTAGTGTCACAAAACCCTCAAGAACTCAGTTACATTGCAACACTGAAGCTTCTTTGACTTTGAAGAGATCCCTTTCAGGGACACAACTGAGAAAGTGTCCCCAGTTTCCAGCTAGAGCAGAACACTGGAGGCAGTGATGACAGCTGAGGACAAGCAAGGGAAAGGTATCTCTGGTGCTGAGCAAACCTGGATGTGTTTCAGGAATGCAAAGGGCCAAGGTCCTGAGCCCCAGCCCCTGCCAGGCAGATCCTGTCCCTCCCTCCTTGCTCAGGGCTCTTCCCGGATGGGCACTGGCATGTGGGGATGGGCAATGCCAAGGGCAGGAGCATGGGGCGGCCCCTGCCAGGCTGCTGAGCAGGGACAAGGAGGCAATGAGGCCCCAGGCCTGCAAGGGTCACTTGTCCCCTCGTGGCCTCAGGCCCAGGCCCAGCAGCCATGGCCAAAGTGCTGCCCAAGTTGGCTCTGTCAGGGCTGTCTTGCAGCTGCTGCCATCCCTGTGCCCTGTGCAGCCCAGGCTGTCCCACGGTGTCCCTGCCCTGCGCCTCTGTCCCTGCAGGCTGTCGGCATCCCCCGGCTGCCCCACCTGGCTGGGCCCTTCCTTTGCTGACAGCTCTGCCTCCTGCCTGCCTCTGCCTGCCCACACAGAGCCTTGGGCTGCTCCAGGCTCCTGCTGGGGGACGTGCTGCACCACAGCCCTGCCCTGGCAGGGAAATTCCTTCTCCTGGTGTCCAGTCTGGACCTCCCCAGCTGCCGTTGGCATTAATTCTTTCTTTCTCCAGCTGTCCTCTACTATGTGAAAAGTATCCACCATCTCTGAAACCACCCTTCAGCCCCTCCCAGGGCTCTCCTCTGCTGTTCTCAGTCTCCACCCCATTGAGCCCAGAGCTCCTGTGTCCCTATACAGGCATCAAGTGCTTGAGGCCAAGAGCACCTGGACAAGAGGGACAGTTCTTTTCTATAGGAAGGAAACCACAGAACCCCAGGGTTTGAAGGCAGATGAGAAGCAGTCACCAGAGGCCAAGGCCAGCCAGACCTGTCTGTCCTTGCAGCTTTTGTCTGAAAGCAGCCTTTGAATATTTGTGGAGTTTTGGGGGTGGAATTCCATTTCAGCCATGGGTTCCTGGACTGGAATGACAGTTCTCCATGGGAAGGAAAGGGCAGAGTCCCAGTGTTTCGAAGGGTGATTAGAGGCAGCCCCAAGGAGGCCAAGGCCAGCCAGAGCTGTGGTCAGGGAAGAATCCTTGGATAGACAGAATTTGGGAGACCAAAGCCGGTTTTTGTCTTTGGAGATCTGGACAAGAAGGACAGCTCTTTTCTATAGGAAGGAAAGTACAGAGCCCCAGTGTTTCAAAGGCAGATGAGAGCTGGCCCTCAGGAAACCAAGAGAACCTGGACAGGCCTGGCAGCTTTTGTCTGGGAGATATCCTTGGAAATAAGGAATTCTGGAGGCAAATTCTCAATTTTGGCCATGGACGCCTGGACTTGAAAGATGGTTTTCTCATCGGAAGAAAAGCACAGGCCCCAAGTCTTATGAAAGCAGATGAGAGGTGACTCCCAAGAGGCCCAGGCCAGCAAAGAGTGGGTTGTGTGAGGTGACAGATTGGGCTATGACATCACATAGTTTTTTGTGCGAGGTCACTGAGCAGCTACAGCATCATAGAGGGAATTCTGTGACATTGCAAAGCAGACTGTGGCATCATGGCATGGCTGGATGACATCATAGAGCAGGCTGTGAGGTCAAACTATGTGCAGTGCCATTAGAGAGTAGCAGTATGACATCACAGAGGAGATTTTATGACATCAGTGAGGGAGTTGTGGCATCACACAGCTGTCCATGACATCATAGATAGGGTGTGAGGCCATAGAGAAGAATCTGCCATCACAGAGGGTGGGTCTGTGACATCAGAGAGTGGGTTTTGACATCACTGGGTGGCTGTGTAACATCATAGGACAGGCTGTGAAATCACAGAACAGACTGTGCCATCACATCATGACTTTCTGCCATCGCAGAGTCTTCTGTGACATCACAGTGCAGGTGCAGGACATTCCAGGGTAACATCCCAGAGCTGGCTCTGTGACATCACAAGGGCACTGCGTGATGTCCCAGAGTGGGCTGTGACATCACAGATGGCTGTGTGACATTGCAAAAGAGTTGTGTGGCATCATAGGGGGCTATGGCATCGCAGGGAGCTCTGTGACACCACAGGGGACTGTGTGACATCACAGGGGCTGTGCGAGGTGACTGGGGAGGTCACTCTGCCCCGCCCCCCCTCACAGCTCCCCCCAGACCAGTCCCAACCCTGCTCGTGCACAGCGGGGTCCCCTGTCCCCCCGGGTCCCCCGCCCCCGGCCCCGCAGCCTCCCCCAGAGGATGTTCCACGAGATCGACCCCAGAGCCTGACACAGGGACGGGGGGGCCGGGGCCCTGCGGGTGGCACAGGGGGACAGGGACCCCCCAGCAGCGTCCCCGTGTCCCCCAGGGCCAGAGCCTGGGCCAGGGCTCCTTCACCCTGTTACCAATGAGGCCTTGAGAGCGCTGAAAAATCCCCAGCAAGGGATCAGCAAAAACCAGATTGAATATTAGGGACAGCAGCACAAAGTTCCTTGGCAAGAGTCACTGTGCTCCTGACTGGACACTTCAGGCACAGCAAGGAAACAAAGCAACAACAAAACCAAACAAAATCCAGGCAATCAAACCAGAAATGAACTGAGAACTGTCCCTATGTGTGTGTGACACAAGGACAGTGAGGGCAAGCATAAAGGAATACGGCCCAAAAGCTCATAAGAGCTCAAACTTCACAGGACTTAACTTATACCTTAACTCAAACTGATACTGTCAACTTCACAATTTAGCAAAAGAACAGCACTTAACAGTATTAAACCTTAGTTATAACCTATGACTTAGCAATTGAATAGAGGAATATCACTTAACAATATTTAACTTAGCTAATAACTTAAACTTAACAACTTAGCAAAAGAACAACTCCTAGCTGCATTAAACTTAGATTAGACCTCATGACTTAATTTCACTTACTGATATCTGGATATCTGACTGACTCAGCTGTCCAAGGCACTCAAACCCCTCAGAGAGCAGCATTTCTGCCACATTTCCCCAGCACAGGCACTCCTGTGTGCACACAGACATAAAGAGTCAGTGCAA
>WSPJ01000083.1:0-92558 GCA_009764595.1 Geothlypis trichas
TGTGACACAGCAGAACCTCATGGAAACATGGGGACCACTGTGACGCAATGGAATCTCATGGAAGCAAGTGTCAGTTGTGAACGCAGCATGGCCTCACAGAACCCAGGAGCAACGGGGACCGTGCTGTGGCTTGTGGGAGCAAGGGGTCATTGTGACACAGCGGGGCCTCCTGGAACCCAGGAGAACATTGTGGGCCCATGGATTCTCATAGAAGCACGGCCCCCATTGTGACAAAGTGCAGCATCACAATGGTCTCCTGGGTTCCATGAGTCCTCGCTGTGTTTAGAATTGACACTTGGTTCCCCAAGATTCCATGGCATCCCTCTGCTCTCCTGTGATTTGAGGCTGTGCTGTGGCAAAATGGACACTTGCTTCCTCCAAGGCTGGAGATGTCCCAGTGGCACTGGGCTTCCATGAGGCTGTGCTTTGTCACAATGGGGCCTTTGTTCCATGAGATTCCATTGTCCCACAATGGTCTCCTGGTTGCCACGAGGCCTGCCTTTGTCACAGTGGAACCTTGCTTGCACAAGCCTTGGCAATGTCTCAGAGGCACAGGGGTTCCATGAGACCCTGCCGTGTCACAATGGGCCCTTGGTTCCATCAGGTTCCATTGTGTCACAGTGCTCTCCCAGGTCCCATGAGGCCTTGGTCAGACACAGGGATGTCTTCCTCCTACTAGGCCTGACAATGTCCCAGTGGCACCTGTGGCCCCTGAGGCCCCACTTGATCAAAGCAGAGCCTTGCTCCCATGAGATTCCACTGTGTCACAATGTTCTGCTTGGTTTCATGAGAACCTGTTGTGTTGACAATTGATCCTTGGATCCTAGAGATTCCATTGCATCACAGTGCTGTCCTTGGTTCCATGAGGTCCTGCTGGGTCACAGTGGAGCCTTTGTGCCATTCATTTCCATGGTGCCACAATGGTCTCCAGCATTCCATGAAGCCACGCAGCAAAAGAGTGGACCCTTGCTTTCCATGCGTTTCCATTCCATCAGGATGATCTCTTGCATTCCATGAGGCCCTGCTGTGTCACTAAGGAGCCTTTGTTCCATGTGTTCCCATTGGGACACAGTGGTCTCCAGCGCTCCATGAGGCTGAGCCGTGAAACTCTGGGCACTTAGTTCCATGAGATTCCACCACGCTCTCACCATGGTCTCCTGGGTCCTGTAACAATTCACACTTGGTTCCATGGGATTCCATGGTGTCACCCACTCGATCTCCTTTAGCCTTCAGTTCCATTTTAAAAGTCACAATTAGAACACTTCATTAGCATACTCACATTTGCACAAAGCTGTGTCACAGTTCAGCACCTGCATCAGTTCCTCCTGTGGTGCTCATCAGTCTTCTAGCGCTCTTTTGATGAAGGCTTCTGTCATCCTCCTCACATTGGAACTTTTTACCTGGATCATCAGCCCATGCCTGGTACTCCTTGTTCTCCAGTCTAACCTGGTTTGAGGTGATTTTGCCCTTTGCAAGTTCTCTTCAAACTTGCTCTCTTGCTCTTGGTGCGTTTGTTGTGTCGCTTGCTCTGCTCTCTCGCTTTCTCTGCTGTCTCGCTGGTTTTGCCTGCACATCTCACTCCAGTGCTGCTTGTGGGGAACCTTTCCTTGCACAGCCCTGAGGGTTCCCCCCAGCCCGGGCTCCCAGCAGCGGCACACCCGGCCAGAAGGAGCAGCAGGGCCAGGGCTGACAGGGCGTCCCCCCAGATGTGGCCCCCAGTGGTGACATAGCCGGACACTTGGGAAGCTGCCTCAGGCTTTATTGTCCACCAGCATTCCAGGGTGCAGCAGAAAATCCTCCTGCAGACGCTGATTCTGGAGGCTCCCAGCGCTTCCTTGTCTCTAGGAGCTTCTGTCAAACCCCAATGAAACCTCGGTGCCACATTGTTCCACAGCCTCACAACACTCTTCTGGCTCCCATGAGGTCCCTCTGTGCCCTGCTGCAGCCTTGCCTCCATGAGGGTCTCCTGGCTTCCATGAGGCTCTCCTGGCTTCCATGAGGCTCTCCTGGCTTCCATCAGGGTCTCCTGGCTCCATCTGGGACTCCTGGCTTCCATGAAGGTCTCCTGGCTCCATGAGGGTCTCCTGGCTTCCATCAGGGTCTCCTGGCTCCCTCAGGGTCACCTGGCTTCCATCAGGGTCTCCTGGCTTCCATGATGCTTTACTCTGTCCCAAGGGGCATCTGCGGCTCAGCTTTGAGGCCCTGCAAAATCCAAAGATTGCCCCCAAAAACACCAGCCCAGGGACTGCAGGATATTTGGGCTGAGCTCCTGCTCCCCAGGCACCTGCATGGAACCCAAGTGACCGCTGTGACTCCATGGAATGTGCTGGAACAAACTGTCCCTGGTCAGAGAGGGGTGCCATGGAACACAGGTGCCACTGGGACATGGCCACTGCCCATGGAACCAAGTGACCATGGTGACACAGCCAGGCCCGATGAACACTGGAGAACATTGTCACCCCATGGAATCTCATGGAACCAGGTGTCCATGGTGACAGAACATAGTTACCTAATGGAATGTAATGGAACCAGGTGTCCATGGTGGCAGAGCCAATGGAACCTGATGGAACACTGGAGAACATTGTTACCCAATGGTATCTCATGGAACCAGGTGTCCATGGTGACACTGGAGAACATTGTTACCCAATGGAATCTCATGGAACCAGGTGTCCATGGTAACAGATGGAACATTCGAGAACATTGCTACCCAATGGAATTTCATGGAACCGAGTGTCCATGGTGACAGATGGAACACTGGAGAAAATTGTTACCCCATGGAATCTCATGGAAACAGGTGTCCATGGTGACAGAGCCGGGCCTGATGGAACCTAATGGAACACAGTAGAACATTGTTATCTGTTGGAACCCTGGCTGCCGAGAATTTTAGACTTTCTGAGCTGACAGACACTGATCCCCAAGAGAACACTGCATTTGACCTGAGGCTGTGGAGAAGGCCCTCAAAATGGAATGATAGAACTGGGATTACAGGTATGGAGTTTGAATACAAGGGTGTAATATCACAGCGAGGACAACTTGGAGTTTAAAGTTTTAGAGTATAGTAATATATATAAAGCAAGAATAAGGCCTTAGGGCGGAGGCTGATACTTCTTCTTTGCCTTCTTCTCCATCTTCTTCTTCTTCTTCTTCCTCACCTTCTTCTTCTTCTCCTCCTTCTCCTTCTTATCCTCCTTCTCCTCCTCCTCCTCCTCATCCTCCCTCCTCCTCCTCCTTCTCAGGTGTGGGTGGTATTGTGTAATAGACGATAAAGTCAGTGTTGTTTGGCACAGGTGGTTGATTATTGGATTAAAAGTAAAAATAATTTAGGTGTCATTTCCTAACTGGACAGTTCATCCTCAAAAGATCTTGCAGAGAGAGAGATGGGGCTGCACTTTTACCTTGTTAGCGAAGTGCTGCAGAACCCATAGCTTGTGAGACTGTTCTAGAGACAAGAGCTAATGAACACCTGATTCCAAACAAGAAATGCTGTCCTGGGATTTAATCCAGACCTTGGATGAAAGAAGCAAAAGAATTGACTGTTACCCCACGGAATCTCATGGAACCAGGGGTCCACGGTTTCACAGTGCAGCCTCAGAGAGTGGTGAGACCATTGTGTCACCATGGAATATCCTGAAACCAAAGCTCCCTTGTGACAAACCTGGGCTTTATGAAACCAAGGACACCGCTGGGATGCAACAGAATCTCAAGGAACCAAGAGTCAACTGTCAACACATCAGCTGCTCAGAAAACCATGGAGAACACTGTGACACAGAGAGGGGACTCATGGGACCCAGGAGACCATGGGGACATCGTGGTGGAATCTCATGGAACTAAGTGCCCAGAGTTTCACGGCTCAGCCTCATGGAGCGCTGGAGACCACTGTGTCCCAATGGGAACACATGGAACAAAGGCTCCTTAGTGACACAGCAGGGCCTCATGGAATGCAAGAGATCATCCTGATGGAATGGAAACGCATGGAAAGCAAGGGTCCACTCTTTTGCTGCGTGGCTTCATGGAATGCTGGAGACCATTGTGGCACCATGGAAATGAATGGCACAAAGGCTCCACTGTGACCCAGCAGGACCTCATGGAACCAAGGACAGCACTGTGATGCAATGGAATCTCTAGGATCCAAGGATCAATTGTCAACACAACAGGTTCTCATGAAACCAAGCAGAACATTGTGACACAGTGGAATCTCATGGGAGCAAGGCTCTGCTTTGATCAAGTGGGGCCTCAGGGGCCACAGGTGCCACTGGGACATTGTCAGGCCTAGTAGGAGGAAGACATCCCTGTGTCTGACCAAGGCCTCATGGGACCTGGGAGAGCACTGTGACACAATGGAACCTGATGGAACCAAGGGCCCATTGTGACACGGCAGGGTCTCATGGAACCCCTGTGCCTCTGAGACATTGCCAAGGCTTGTGCAAGCAAGGTTCCACTGTGACAAAGGCAGGCCTCGTGGCAACCAGGAGACCATTGTGGGACAATGGAATCTCATGGAACAAAGGCCCCATTGTGACAAAGCACAGCCTCATGGAAGCCCAGTGCCACTGGGACATCTCCAGCCTTGGAGGAAGCAAGTGTCCATTTTGCCACAGCACAGCCTCAAATCACAGGAGAGCAGAGGGATGCCATGGAATCTTGGGGAACCAAGTGTCAATTCTAAACACAGCGAGGACTCATGGAACCCAGGAGACCATTGTGATGCTGCACTTTGTCACAATGGGGGCCGTGCTTCTATGAGAATCCATGGGCCCACAATGTTCTCCTGGGTTCCAGGAGGCCCCGCTGTGTCACAATGACCCCTTGCTCCCACAAGCCACAGCACGGTCCCCGTTGCTCCTGGGTTCTGTGAGGCCATGCTGCGTTCACAACTGACACTTGCTTCCATGAGATTCCATTGCGTCACAGTGGTCCCCATGTTTCCATGAGGTTCTGCTGTGTCACAGGGGACACTGGGTTCCACAAGAGCTGGCAACGTCCCACTGGCACCTGTGTCCTGTGGGCCCCACCCTGCCAAAGCAGAGCCTTGGCTCCATGAGATTCCAGGCTGTCCCAATGCTCAGCTGAGTTCCATGAGGCTGTGCTGTTGTCACAATGGACACTGAGTTCCACCTGCCCTGGCAATATCCAAGTGGCACCTGGCTTCCATGAGGCCCCGTTATGTTTGCAGGTGACACTTGGTTCCCCAAGATGTCATTGTCACGTCGCTCTCCTGGGCGCCCTGAGGCCTTGCTGTGCAATAATGGAGCCTTGTTCCTACCAGACCTGGCAGTGTCCCAGTGGCACCTGTGTCCCATGAGGCTCCACTTGGTCAAAGCAGAGCCTTGGCTTAACAACTGACCCTTGTTTCCTTGAGATTCCATTTGTGAAAAGCACGTTCACTCTCCTGTGAAAATGTACAAAGTTTAATAAAGGACAATGGGAGACCAGGACCATGGAGCAAAGGTTATCACAGCCGGGTGCATCTTGGCACTCAGCCAGGAGCACCCTGTTACCTTCGGGGATCCCCCTGAAATACCTTTCCCCTTACATCAGCCTGTTGCATATTCATAGACCCTCATGCATATCCATAAACTACTTTACATATTCCAGGAATGATTTTACATGGCCCCTCCTTGGCTCTGCCTTTTCAGAGCATGTGTGTTTCTTGGCTGTGGTTTTGGCTCCTTCTCTTTATCACCTCCAGTTTTGGGCCTTGGTCCACTCTGCCTTCAGACGGGGAGTGCTGATAGTTGGCAGATCTGTCCAGGTGTCCTCATCCTGTGTGCATTGGATGTTATCCCATCCAAGCAGGCAGTTTAACACAAGCAGCTATTTCAGTGAGCTTAATTAACAACAGAAATAAAAACTATAGAACAAAGTTAATTTAACAAATAGTCCCAGCCCATATTTGATCTCAGTCCAGTTGATCCCAGTCTGTGTGGTCCTGATCCATATGGTCCCACTCCCTAGGATCCCAGTCCGTAGGATCCCAGTCCATATAATCTCTGTCCAGGTGATCCCAGTCTGTGTGGTCCCAGTCCATTCAGTCCCAGTCCATATTTCATCTCATTGCAGGCTATCCCAGTCAGGAGGGTTCTGAACCAGCGAATCCCAGTCCCCGTGATCCCCATCTATGTGATCCCAGTCCAGGTGATCCCAGGCCATATTTCATCCCAGTCCAGTTGATCCCAGTGTGTGTTGTCCTGATCCATATGGTCCCACTCTGTGCAGTCCCAGTCCACAGGATCCCAGTCCGTATTTGATCCCAGTCCATATTTGATCCCCGTCTGTGTGGTCCTGCACACACTCTCAGGGTCTGGAATTCCAGTCCCCAGCCAGGAAAAAATGTTCCTGCCCTTGAACTTCCTTCATATCATCTTAAAAAATTAGAATGAAATTATAAATAAAAAATAATTAAAACAAATAATTATAATAAAAATGAAATACAGTAATTTCAACTCTTACTTACAATACTGCCATAATGATTCAAGCCAAAAAAACAATAACTATTACTATAACATTACCAATACATATAAACAAATTATATATCAAGAAATAACTTTTGGAAGTTTTAATTCGATGACTAATATACTTGAGATAAAAAATATCTAAAAAAATTAACATACATTTTAACACACCATAGTATAACAATTCATATTACAAATATACAAAATACAAAACTAAACACCACTATAATTTCTCAGACATTTAAACCAAACAACTAAACTTCAATAACATCCCTAAGTACTCTAAAACAATCAAAATTATTTTTAAAAGACTTATTGGGTGTGCATGGTTTTATTTAGATAATGGTTTTTGAACTGTTGGAGGCTAGATGATTTTAAAAATGGGACTTTTATAGGAAATTAATCAGCTGAGAAGGCAGCACTCCGCAAACAACTGACTGAAAATAACGGGACAGAAATCAGTAACTCTGAAAGTTTTATTTCCTATCAAATACATCCCACACACCCAGCCCCACACAATCCCCATCCCACCACTCCAAATTGGGATCGCTCTTCTAACAGTCTCCTCCAAACCCCATCTCACTCTGGTGGCTGTGGAATCGAGCAAGTTTGGCCTGGGATTGAGTTTTTTTGAGGAAGGAACAAGCAATTTGAGAGGGGTTTGAGCCTTTATGGGTTAAAATTCCTTTGATTCCAGTGGGATTTGAGAGGTTTTGAGGTGACAGATGAATTCCTCTTGATTTTGGAGTGCAAAGAGATGGAGAAGAAAATAAAATTAAGGTGAAACTAAAAGTAGAAGCAGCCAGGTGTGTTCCCAACATGGATCAGAGGGAATGTGAGTGACCAGGGCTGTACCCAAAGTGCCTCCTCCAGTGGGGGATGGAGCTGGAGCAGCGCATGAAGCTCTTCCCACACTCGAGGTACTCGCAGGGCTTCCCTTACCGGTGCCTCCGTTGGTGTCGGGTCAAGTTAGAGCTCCTGGAGAAGCTCTTCCCACACTGGGGACACTTGTAGGGCCTCTCCCCTGTGTGGATGCGCCGGTGGGTGATGAGGGTGGAGTTGTGCTTGAATCCCTTCCCGCAGTCACGGCATTGGAAGGGCCTCTCGTCTCTGTGAATCCAATAGTGCTGGAGGAGATAGGAGCTGGTCTGAAACCTCTTCCTGCATTTATCACACTCGTAGGGCCTCTCCCCAGTGTGGGTCCTCTTATGCCTGATCAGGTGGGAGCTCCGGCTGAAGCTCTTCCCACATTCCTCACACTCGTGGGGCCTCTCCCCAGTGTGGCTGCGTCGGTGCCTGACAAGATGGTCGTTTCGCCTGAAGCCCTGTCCGCAGTCAGGGCAGTGGAAGGGCCTCTCCTCTGTGTGCATGCGCTTGTGCTTGAGGAGATGGGAGTTGGTCTGAAACCTCTTCCTGCATTGATCACACTCGTAGGGCCGTTTCTCAGTGTGGGTCCTCTGGTGACGGATGAGGGTGGAGCTCCGGCTGAAGCTCTTCCCACATTCCCCACACTTGTAGGGCCTTTCCCCAGTGTGGATCCTCTGGTGCACAATCAGCTCAGAACTCCGCCTGAAGCTCTTCCCACACTCCATGGACTTGTGGGGCTTCTCCCCATCATGACCCTGCTCATGGAGCACCAGCTCTGAGCTCTGGCTCCATCTCTGGCCGCCTTCCTGGCCCAGGCTGGCTCTTTCCCCCTCACATCCCCGCCAGCTGCATTTGCAGCCCCTCCTCGTGCAGCATCTCCGGGGCTTTTCCTCCCCGTTGGCTTCCTGTGCTGTGGAGCCGCTCCAAACGGCCTCTTCCACCAGGTTCTGCCGCAGGCATTTGTCTTCCCTGCTCTCCATGCTCAGCTCCTGCTCTGGGTGAGGAAGGACAAGGACAGGATGGGATTTGCCTCCGTGCCACAGGCAAGGGCAAGGAGATCCCCCCAGGGCTGTGCTGCAGCCGGAGCTGTGCAGGGCTGGGAGATGGAGCAGCCCTGCAGCCCTGCGCAGCCTTGGACTTCTTCATTCTCCAAACATCCCTCCAGAAACCCAACTGGGAGCAACTGGCAGTGACTGGGAACATGCTGGAGGGAACTGGGCTACACTGGGAGATACTGGGAGGGACTGGAATGAAAGTGAGGGTGAAAGAGAGCAACTGGAACCATGTGGAGCACAACTGGTTCATACTGGCAGGGACTGGGAGCACACTGGGCTCAGATTTGGATCATACTGGGAGGGACTGGACTAATACTGGGAGTCTCTGAGAGTGACTCGGAACACACCTTGCACATCATCCCCCATACTGGGCCTGACTGGGAGCAACTGGGAGCATGCTGGCAGCAAATGGCATCATACTGGGACTGACTGGGGTGATCTAGGAAGCAACTGGATCCATGCTGGAGGCAGCTGGGACCATACTGGGAGAGATTGGAAGCACTACTGGGATTATACTGGGAGCACACTGGGAGGCCTGGCATGTGACTGGGATCAAACTGGAGCTTACTGGGATCATAGTGGAGTTTAAAAGGAGGGACTGGGATCACACTTTGGGCTAATGGGAACAAGTGACGGAAACTGGGACGATGCTGCAAGCAAACTGGAGCAACTGGGAAGGACTGGATGCATGCTGGAGGCAACTGGGGTATTCTGGGCATGACTGGGGGATCATACTGGGAGAACTGACACCTTACTGGGGCCACTGGCAGTGCCTGGAAATGACTACAGACATGCTGGGGGCAACTGGGATATACTGGGAGTGTCTGGAACCATACTGGGGGGACTGGAAGCACACTGGCAACAACTGGGACCTTACTGGGGGCAACTGGGAGTGAGTGGGACCATGCTGGGAGGGACTGGGACTAGAGCAGGGGCAACTGGGTCCCACTGGGACCATACTGGGAGTGTCTGTAACCATAGGGGAGTGATGGAAGCACACTGGGAACAGCTGGGCCCATGCTGGGAGCAACTGGGATCACACTGGGGGCACTGGCATCAGACTGGGAGTGACTGGGATCATGCTGGGAGTGGCTACAATCATACTGGGAGCAGAGTGGGTGTGATTGGACCCTGACTGGAGGTTACTGGGAGCTACCAGGCCCAGTCTGGAAGCCAACTGGGGACATCATCAGAGAAACTGGGAGCAACTGGGATAAAACTGGGGGCAAGTGAACCACGCTGAGGGAACCGGACGGGCCTGGGTGGGACTGGGAGGGACCAGGGAGGGCTGGGCAGGGCTGGGGCATTTGGGGCTTTTGGGGCTGGGAGAGTTTATTGGGAGCTCAGGGGCAATTATTGGGGTTTTGGAGAAAATGACTGGATTTGGGGGGAGTTGGGAAATTTAGGGAGGGTTTTGTGGATTTCAGGGGATTTTATTGGCCCTTTGGGCATTTTTTTCTGAGTGTGATTGGGGGTTTATTGAAATTTTTGTTTTTTTTTTTAATTTTGGGGGGGATTGCTGGGATTTTGTGGGGATTTTTTGGAATTCTCTTAAAGTTTTGGGAGTGTTCTTGGAATTTCTGGGGGATTTTGGGTGGTTTTAATGGAATTTTGGAGGCATTTAGTGGGATTCTTTAGAGGTCTGGATTTTTAGAGGAAATTTTGGGGGTTTTTTGGAGATTTTTGTGGGATTTGGGGTGGTTTACTGGGGTTTTTTGGGTGTTGCCAGGATTTCTTTGGGCCTTGGGGGGAATTTTGTGGAGCTCCTTACAGTTTTGGGGACATTTTTGGGGCATTTGTGGGGCTTAATTTGGATTATGGGGGAGTTTGTTGGCATTTCAAGAGATTTTCTGGGCTTTTATTTGGATTCTAAAGTGTTCCAATTCTGTGAGATTTAATTGGGATTTTATGGGTACTTTTGGGGGATTTAAAGAGATGTTGGTGCCTCTCAGCCCTTCCCCACGCCCAGGGACAACCCCAAAGCCCCCTCAGACCACCCAAGGCCCCCCAAAATTCCACTACAACCACGAAAATCCCCTAAAAATTACAATAAGATCCTCCAAACCCCCAGAGAAACCCACAAAATCCCAGTGGAACCCACCAAAATTAAAGAAAAACTCCCAAATGGTTCAATAATTATCCCCCCGAATATCCAAAACCCCCGGAATCTTGAGACCCCCTGCAAAACCCAATAATTCTCACCAAAAAGCCAGTAATTCCTCCTAAACTCCCAACAAAATCTCCCAAAGCCCAAAAAGGCTCCCCTAAAGTCCCCCAAAACCCTTTCAAAACTCAAAAATCCCCAAAATCTGCCCCAAACTCCCACAGACTCAGTGGGGCTGTCCTGGAACAGGGGGCACCGGCCGGTGGAACATGAGCCACTTCGGGGGGGGGAGGGGAACCCCTGCTGTGCCCCCTCCCCCTGAAACCCCCAGACCCCGGTTCAGGGTGGGCCTGGGACCCCCCGGGACCCCCAAATCTCCCCCATGACCCCTCCAGGAACCCCAAACCCCCCAGAGCTCTCTCAGTGTTGGCCCAGAACCACCCTGGACCCTCAAAAACCTCCCCAGGACTCTCAGACCCCCCCATTTCCCCCAAAATTGACCCCAGACCCACCTGAGACTCCCCCAAATCCATCAGACTGCTCCAAATCCCCACAGAGCCCTCAAACCCCCCCAAACCCTATGAAATCCTTTCAGACTCCACCAAATTTCCCAAACCCACCTCAGAACCCCCCAGATTCCCTCACAACCCCCCAGTTCCTCTCACAATCCCGCAAAATCGCCTCAGACCCTCCCAATTCCCCTTAGATCCCCCTAAACCCACCTGAGAACGCTCCAGACTCCCTCAAGTTTTCCCCAAAGCTCCCTAAAGGACCCTCAGACCCACCAAACCCCCCTCAGACCCCCTCATTCCCCCCAGGCCCACCGCACGACCCCTATTTCCCACCGATGCCCCCAAAAATCCCCAGCTTCCCCCCAGGACGCACCTCAGCTCCACTCTCCCCTCAGAACCTCCCACCGCCGCCGCGTGCGCAGGCTCCCAGACAATAGCGGCGCGCCCCGCCCCGAACCAACCAATCACCGCGCTGCACGTCCCCGAAACAACCAATCACGGCGAGGCTTATCCTCAAACCAACCAATCATGGCACGGCTCTCCTCAGCAACGCCCGCCTCCCCGCGCCGTCCCAGCCAATCAGAGGCGAGCCGGAAGCGGCGCCCCCTTCCCCGCTGCCGCCGCCGGGACTGCCCGGGCTCGCGACAGGAGCGGGAGGGGCCTGGGAAGGGGATGGGGGGGGGGCGGGAGAGGGTCCGGGGGGGCTTTGGGGAGGGGTCCGGGGGTTTGGGGGGATCTGGGGAGGGGTCCTGGGGCATTGTGGGGGGACCGGGGGGGTGCGGATGGGTCCTAAGAGGGGTCGTGGAAGGGTGTGGGGGGTTTTGGCGAGGGATCGTAGGAAGGTCTTGGGAGTGTCTGGGGGTGTTGGGGTGGTCCTGGGGGGAGTTTGAGGAGGGCTCTGGGGCGTCCTGAGGGTGTGCTGGGAGGGTTTTGGAGGTTTTGGGGAGGGGCTTTGGGGGTTTGGGGGGGGGGTTTGGGGGGTTTTGGGGAGAGGTCCTAGGGGGATCTGGGGAGGGGTCTGGAGGGTCCTGGAAGAGTCATGGGTGGGGTCTTAGGCAGGGTCTGGAGGCTCTCAGGGGGTCTTGGGGGAGATTTGGGGGTCCCGGGGGTCCCAGGCCCACCCTGAACCGGGGTCTGGGGGTTTCAGGGGGAGGGGGCACAGCAGAAGTTTCCCCCCCCCTCTGCAGTTTTTGGGGGGTCTCCCGTGGTGCCCCCTCCCCAAAAAGCTCCGAGGGCGCCCTGAAGTGGCTCATGTTCCACCGGCCGGTGCCCCCTGATCCAGGACGGCCCCAGTGAGTCTGGGGGAATTTGGGGGGCTTTTTGGGGGGATTTTGTGATATATTTTGGGTATTTGGAAGTCGCTTCTTTAGGCTTTTGGGAATTTTGTTGTTTAGGGGGGAATTACTGGCTTTTTGTGGACAATTACTGGGTTTTGGTGGGGGTTGTGGATTTGAGGGGTTTTGGATTTTGGGGGAGTAGGGTGTTTTGAAGGGGCTTAGGATTTTTTTGATATTTAATGAAGTTTTTGGGATATTTTTTAATTTTGTTGGGTTCCACTGGGATTTTTTGGGATTCTCCAGGGGTTTGGAGGATCTTATTGTAATTTTTAGGGGATTTTGGGGTTTTAGTGGAATTTGGGGGGGCCTTGGGTGGTCTGAGCGGGCTTTGGGGTTGTCCCTGGGTGTGGGGAAGGGCTGAGAGGCACCAACATCTCCTTAAAACTCCCAAAAGTCCCAATAAAATACATATTATCCCAATTAAATCTCACAAAATGGAACACTTTAGGATCCCAATAAAAGCCCACAAAATCTCTTGAAATCCCAACAGCCCCCCATACCCCGAGTTAACCCCCACAAATCCCCCAAAGATGTCCCCAAAACCGCAAGAAGCCACACAAGACCTAAAGAAATCCTGGCAACATGCAAAAAACCCGGAAACCCCACCAAATCCCACAAAAATCCCCAAAAAACCCCCAAAATTTCATTTATAAACCCAGACCTCCAAAGAATCCCACTAAATGCCTCCGCAAATCCAATAAAACCACCCAAAAGCCCTCAGAAATTCCTATAAAACCCCCACAACTTTAAGAGAATCCCAACAAATCCCAACAAACTCCCAGTAACCTGCCCCAAATTATAAAAAAACCCCAAATTTCAATAAACCCCCAAAAACCGCCAGAAAAAACACCCTCCCTCAATAAATACCCCAAAAACCCAAACCCCCCAAAATTCACAAAACCCCCCAGCATTCCCCAACTGCCCCCAAACCCAATCCTTCTCTCCCAAACCCCAATAATCGCCCCTGCACTCCCAACAAACTCCCCCAGCCCCAAAGCCCCAAATGCCCCAGCCCTGCCCAGCCCTCCCTGGTCCCTCCCAGTCCCGCCCAGGCCCGTCCGGGGCCGCGGCCAAAACTCCCCGGAGCGAACGCGGAGGGCCCGGAGCGAGCCCGGAGCCCATCCCGGGCTGGGCCTCAGCCTCGGCCCCTCGGGGGCATTTGGGGCCGGCCTGGGCAGGGTTAGGGAGGGCTCAGATCCCTGGCAGGGGTTCCCAGCCTTGCAGAGGGATTTTAGGCCCCTTTGGCTGATTGGAGGCCGAATGTGGTGGGTTGGAGTTTGGATTTTAGATCCCTTTGGATGATTTGCGACCCATATGGGTAATTTTTTGTGAGTGATTTAGGGTCCCTTTTTTGGTGATTTTGAGCCCATTTGTGTAGCCCATTTTTTGCTTCTTTGCATAATTTGAGGTCAAGCCAAGTGATTTAGGATGATTATAGGTCCTCTTGTGTTGGTTTTGTTAAGTATAAGAAGCTTGACTAGGCCAGTATTCAAGCAGCAATCAATTTATTAATTCATATGGTAAAGTTTGAGTAATACAGCGCTGGGTACAGCGGGGGAAGTTTTCCCTCCAACTGCACACCGATAGTTGAGGCTTACAGGTATTTATAGGGGTACTCCTCAGCTTTCTCAGCAGTTTCTATTCCAATTTTTACTCATCTGCAGTTTCTGTTCCCAATTTTCACATCACAATTCTATCCACTATTGTGATTTAGTTTTTCTCAGGATGTATCCCAAAAGGAGTATCCCCACATGGTGGGGTCCGGTTTCCAAAAGAAGAAAGACAAATCTGGTGCAGTCCAGCTCCCCAGATGTGGGTCCACCTTTTAATTACAAGGACTATAAATCTCATGACAGTGATGTCCAGCTTCCCTTGGTCGAAACCATAAATCCTTGAGGTGATGTTCATCTTCCTTTCTCAAGCTGTTTTTCTCTGCATTATTAAGGTGTGAGATAAGCATATTTCCTTTCTATATATTCCAAAGCTATAGTTTCAAGGATACCAGCAATATTCTAAAATTATACTTCAAAAGGTTATTATTGCAGAACTCTTTAAGGATTAACTACAAGCAAAGAGCAACATCCTTAATGCTTTGATTCCAATGCTCCTAAGTCAACCAAGGTTAATTGCAAACAAAAGATAGGTTCAAAGCCCTTCTTCCATGCTTTGCTTTCTTCAGATATTAGAATTCATCTTTATAACTGTCATCTTTTTAACATGGTCGGTCTCCACACATATCACAATCACAAATACCCACATTGCCTGTATGTACCTGACACCAAACACAGCTTTGTATTTCACAAGAGGCAGAGAGAGCACGGGCAGGCAGCTCTGAACAGTGCATATTCCATGGCTCTATGCAGATATTTACTTGGTGTGTTTTGTTGGATTGGTTAGCAGTGCTGCATTAATGTGAAAAATGCCAATCGCTTATTTTTAAAATTTTAAAAGTTGAATAGTAATAAAATGGTCATAAAAATAGTAATACAATTAGAGTAATAATAATTTGGACAAAATAAATTAGGACAATATGAGACAATAGAGACAAAGAGTTACAGACGTCCGGGTACCTTTTTCTGGGCATCACGAGCTTGAAAAAGGACACCCGTTAACAAAGGGTTAACCCTTAAAAACAACAGCCTGTTGCATATTCATACACCTCATGCATGATGCATAAATTCCATTCAAACACAGGATTCTGTCTGGTCAACCTTAACTTCTTCCTCTCAATCCTGACAGCGCCTTCAAGGCGGGAAGAAGTTCGTTTCTTCTCAGATAAGAAGGTAATAAATTCTTTTTCTCAGAAAGATTCAGGTGTCCTATGGCTGCTATCTCGCTGCGAGTCCTTTCTTTAAAAAGAGTTTCCTACATAGCACCGTTTCTATTTTAACTTTTTTTTTTATAACCTAGAACTCTATTTAACACGGTACTTAAGAGAATTGATACAGCATTACTTTCTAACACAACACATAAAATGTTCATTTTAATATTTGCGAAAACCCAATCATAAAATACGCATTTTTCACAATTAACATTGTAATAGTGTGGTAAATGTAGTTCTGTAGTTAAAAGGTAACTTTTGTAGTTAAAATAGCAACTATGCATGGGAAATATTTTTTTTAAGAAAGGAATGAGGTGCTTGCACCAGACAGCAGCCACAGGACACCTAAATCTTTCAAAGAAAGAGAATTTATTGCTTCTCTTATCAGAAGAAACAAACCTCTTCCTGCCTCACTCATCTCTGAAGGTGCTGTCAGGATTCAGAGGAAGAAGTTGACACTGACCAGACAGAATCCTCTGTTTGAATGGAATTTATGCATCATGGATGAAGTGTATGAATATGCAGCAGGTTATTGTTTTTAAGGGTTAATCCTCTGTTAATGTGAGTACTTTTTCGAGCTTGTGCTGCCCAGAAAAAAGTACCCAGACTGTGTGTAACTCTTTGTTTCTATTGTCCCATATTGTCCTAATTCAAACTGTACAAAATTTTGATTACTCTCATTATTTTGATTACTCTAATTATATTTTTATAACCATTTTGTTAGGAAAATTAATCCACAAACACCAGAGGTTTATGTCTAAAAAGGAGACAGAGGACTCCTTTCTGGCTTTATTCCAATAAAGGGAGAGGCCATGGGGCATTCCCCTGGGATCTCTCCAATTTTTGGAGGATGCAGCCTCCTTTTTATCCCAATTTCCAGCCACATTTCCCTTCTCTCTTTCCCCATTGGCTGAGGTACTTGAGAGGTACAGACTTCCCAAAACACCTGATACCAGAGATTTCCCTCTAATGTATAACCCTCCCTTTTAATTTTTAATTCTTATAGAATTTAGAGATTTTTCTTCACCATTGTTTCTTTCCTCTTTCAATGTCTAATTTCATTTATCAGCAAACCTAAAGTTTATTTGTAAAAGCA
The DNA here is from genome assembly GCA_009764595.1 of Geothlypis trichas. Taxonomy (NCBI): domain Eukaryota; kingdom Metazoa; phylum Chordata; class Aves; order Passeriformes; family Parulidae; genus Geothlypis; species Geothlypis trichas. Next base: position 16,245 of record WSPJ01000083.1, read on the forward strand.
AAATATCTTTTTTCCATTCATCCATCAGTGGAATCCTTCCCATTGTTTCTTTTATCTCCCAGTGCTGGTTTTATCTACCAGCAGACCCACAGCTTGTTTGTAAAGTCAAATCCACTATTCCTCTCAATTTTATTACTATTAAACTTTTAAAATTTTAAAAACAAGTGATTGGTGTTTTTCACACAGGGAAGGGGCTCTGTGGCCAGACTGGAAGGAGGTCCTGGTTAAAGAGTGCCAGGTGAGCTTTGTACCAAAGCTTACACAGAACTCCCAGTCCTTGCCAGCCTTTAGACAGGCATCAGCAAACACATTTTTAGCTCCCTGAACTCCCTGCCAGCCCCAGATGTCATTTAGGGCCACAATTGAGATTTTTCACGTTACAGCAGCTGGGAGCACTGAGCTCTGCTGCCCCTGAGGTCACACACACAGAGCCAGTGCAAAGCTGGCACGGGTTTGGGCAAAGCCTGGCTCCTGGAGGATGTGTCACTGTGAGAGCTGTGGGAAGGGAGGCACAGGAGCTCTCTGGAAGGAGCCCGAGCTGCAGAAGTACCTGGCAGCCTCTGAGTATCTGTGCAGGCACCGAAAGCAGGCGGCTTGGCGCAGGTGGTTGCAGAAGTGAGAGGGGTTCTGAATGATGCTCCTTGGGGAGAGAACAGGCATGGACAAGGTCAGCCTGGCATTTCTTACACCACTAAAGCTCCTAAGAATCGAGTGGTGCCTGAGGCAGGCTCCAAATGCACCTCTGCTCTGTAACTCAGTGCTACATCTCAAATGTCAGGTGAACTCTCTGTCTCTGCCTCCCTCTCCCTCTCTCTTCCACTGCGATTGATGGAGAAAACATTACTAAAAATATTACTTAAAGATTCATTTCATTGTGGTTTGATCCTAAATGTCACTTCATTAGGGGTTTGTGTATTGCTCTAGAACAAATGCCTCAGGGTAATATTCTCTCTTGCCTTTGGCATGTAGGAATCATAAGCAAAACTGCCACAGCACAAGTTCTTGTTAACCCCCAGCTGCCCAAAGAGGAGCAGCAGGTGTCTGGCCCATCTCCCTGAAGCACTGTGCCCCTGGAATGTATCACAAGGCGAACCTGAGATATTTTTAAATACTTTCTGTACAAGACATAGGTGCAGCGTGGGGGAACCTTGCCCTGTGTGTCAGACCCTTCAACAGATGCCATTAGTGCAACCTGAACACCAGTTCCACATGTAAAGTGTGTTCTCTTGATTCCTCTTTTCTCACTCATTCATTCCTAGCCTTGGTTTCAGTTTGGATTTCAGTGTGAGCAGTGAATCCAATCCTTGTTTTCCCTCACCTGTGGGAGTGATGCAGAGCAAGGCCAGGCTGCCCCAGTTTCAAGTAGCAGATGACGAGCTTTGACTCGATCCAACTGGCGAGCCTGGAAATATCATCTGGAGAGGACTTCAAGGGATCCTCTAGGGCAAAGCCTTTACTGCAAAGCTGCACATGAAACAAACCCATGATTTCCAAATATCAGAACACACCATTTGCTGGGTGGAAACACTTTTTAGTGGAGAAAACTGAGGTCTAATAGGCTCAGGCTTTAACGAAAGTCAGCATTACAAAAACCAGTACAGAGGGCAGAAGGGTCTTTCAGGGATGCTCTGGGATTTTTGTTTCTGAGATCTGGATTTAGAGGCTGCTGAGGAGTGCCAGCCCTACAATTCTGTGATGTCCCAATCACTGTGTCCACAATCCCAGGGATGAATTCCCTCATTCATTTTCCTGGTATGTCCATTCACCAGCCTTTCCTCTCAGGAGGAGACAAGTCCTCCTTTCTTCTTAAGTGCCCTGTGGTGCTGTTCCTACCACAGCTCATTTCAGAACAGAGGGGGCAAAAAAGCACTTAAAAAGGATGACACTTTATCATTTTACTCACTGTCTGCTAGAATATTTATGGCTTCAAAAAATTACTTCAGTATTGTAGAAAAAAAAAAAAGGAATAGGATATTTGCCTGTGAACTGGAAAGCCCTAATATTTGACAAATGCTTTTAAATTAATTTTGGCAGAACAGTGCTAAAAAAAGTCCAGTCCCTTTCTCAGAGTTTGAAGAAGCTGAAGGTATTGGAGTGAGGGTGGAGAGAAAGCATTAGCTGGGGCAGAGTGAAAACTCCCCAGTTATTGAGAGGGCATTTGTAGCTGATAGAGCTAAGATTAAAGAGATGAGCATTATTTTAACTCTATGGAATTTAAATTTCCTCCACACATCAATACAGTTAAGAACTTGGAGAAAAGTACAAAATTACCTGACATTCTTTTGTTCAGCCCAACACTTCCCCCCTTCTGTGGTTTATTTCCAACTCCCAATTCTCAGATTTCAGGCGAAATCACATCTCAGCATTTCTCTCTGACCCTAAGCACTCCAGGTTGGTGCCCCTGGTTCCCTTTGCCATTCCTGCCCCAGGGAGTGCCCTGCCTTTGCTGCAGGGCTCCCAGCTGCCCTGGGCTCACAGCCCTTTAGCCCCGGACCTGCAGAGCCGTGGAGAACTTGGCGGCGGCCGCGGCGAAATCGCGCTGGGGGCACCGAGCGCTGCCGTCCCGCAGGGCCGCCCGCAGCCCCGTGCCAGCACAGTGCCACTGGCTGTGCCCAGGGCCTTGGGCAGGAGCCTGAGCCGCTGCTGCTGGCCCTGCTGGTGGCACCACTGGTGGCCTTGCTGGTGGCACTGTTGGTGGCCCTGCTGCTACGGGCCCTGCTGCTGGTGGCCTTGCTGATGGCACCGCTGGTGGCCTTGCTGATGGCCCTGCTGCTGGCCCTGCTGGTGGCACTGCTGCTGGTGGCCCTGCTGGTGGCACCATTGGTGGCACTGCAGGCGCCACCGGCTTGCCAGGCTCGAGCTCGGTGTCCATCGCGTCGGCGCAGATCAACTCTGCTTCTATTTCCCTGAGTCTGGAGAGAGGGATGAGAAGTGGAGGGCTGGGGAATGTCCCTGTGCTGCTCTCTGCTGCTGCTGTTTCTGCTTTTGTCCCCGACACGTTGCTATGGCTTCCTGCTTTCCAATTGCAGCTCGCTCTGTCTGCGCCGCCCTGGGGTCATTCCTTGGGTTCTTTTGCCTCCTGCCACGCCTGCAAGAGAGGGAGTGGGAGGTGAGGGGAGAATCGTGGGATTTAAAGTCACTCCAGAGAATCCAATCCAATCCCAGAATGGTTTGGGTTGAATGGATCTCAAAGATCATCTCATTCCAGCTCTCTGCCATGGGCAGGGACACCTTCTGCTACCCCAGGCTGCTCCAAGCCTGTCCCACCTGGCCTTGGGCACTGCCAGGGATCCAGGGGCAGCCACAGCTGCTCTGGGCACCCTGTGCCAGGGCCTCAGCACCCTCACAGCCAAGAGCTTCTTCCTCATGTCCAATCTAAATCTCTTTCTGCTTAAAGCCATTCCCCCTTGTGCTTGTCACAGCTTGTCTTTGCAAAATGTCCCAGGAGAGCTTTGTTTTGTTCCCAGAAGTGATTTCTGACAATGCTTTACCATGGATTTTAGCACCAAACAGGATGACATCAAGGGGCAATATACTAAAAAATAGTTGCCTTCCATTGTTTTAATTTTACCTGATGCATTGGGATGAACAGGTTTGGAACATATTATTAAATAAAATTGGATGAAGAAAATAAAACAATTAAATAAAATGCAAGTATCTAGGGAAAAAAATGTCTTTTCATAGTCTGGAGTGGAGATCTGATGTTCCTTCTGTGCTTTATCCTGCTAAGAAGAGGGCAGGTATTCTGCCCTGTTCCAAAGTACCATCTGAGGTGCCTCTTCTGATCCCAACAAGAATGGGTGTTTGTTCCTGGAGATCCAATTTCAGAATCTGCTTAAACACATGAAATCTGTTTCTACTCTGAGCACTTTGCTTGTGCTCAGGACATGTATTACTGTGATTACAATGAAATTGTACAATGAAACACAGCAGAGATCAGGTTCCTGTTCTATTTGTTCACATTCACCACCAAAGATGTTGTTAAACTGATGGAACAGAAGAAAGAATTCTCTTTTGGGGTAAAATGGGGATCCAGGAATCAGGCACAGAGAAATGAACCCCACTCAGGGGCACTCAGGAGAGCCATGGCCCAGCAGCTTCTCCCTTGCAGGGCTCCTGCAGTTCTCTTCCCCTCAGGGAATTCCCATTTCAAAAGGGTCCTGAGCCAGCTCAGCACAGCTGGACTCACCTCAGGGGCTCCTGAGGAAGGTTCCTGTTGCAGAAACATCTGGGCAGGGAACTGCTGGCTCAGTCCAAGCTCCTGGAAGAACACAGGGATGAGCACACTCAGGTTTGCATGGCTGTCCCTGAGGACGTTGTTTTCCCTCAATGTTTTCCCAGCCTATCCCAGCTCAGGAATTCCAGCTCAGCTCTTCCTCCCCTCTTTGAGAATCCTTTCAGCCCTGGCCTTTGAAAATGGAACCAACAGAACCTGCTGTAAAAGGCCTTACTTGATGAGAACACCAGAAGGGAAATTGTTCTGAGCCCCATTCTGCCTGGCCTTGAACACTTCCAGGGCAGCCTCTCTTTGCTGTGGGCAACCTGTGCCAGGGCCTCTCCACCCTCCTCACCATTCCTCCCTGGAAAGGGAGCAATTTCTCCCCAAGATCCAGTTGAACCCTGCCCTTTGTCAGCTGGAGGCCATTCCCCCTTGTGCTGTCCCTGCAGGTCCTTGTCCAAAGTCCCTCCCCAGCTCTCCCAGAGTCCCTCCAGGGGCTGGAAGAAGCTCTGAGGTTTCTCCAGAGCCTTCTTCAGGCAGAGGGGTCCCAGCTCTCACAGCCTTTCCCAGTGCTGTGAGAAGTGCTCCAGCCCCCCCAGCACCCTCTGATCCCTCCTGTGGCTCCTCTGGGCCACAAGGAATCATCTGGGAGGGGACTGGGAGAAACCCACGGTGGTGTCTGGGCAGTGCTGGGGCTGGGAATGCAAGGAAAAGCTGCTCCCTCCTTAGAGCCTGCAGGGATGGGAGATGTGGGTGTGCCCTGGCATGGCCAGCAGCCCTGGCATGGCCAGCAGCCCCATTTCCCTGGCATGGCCTGTCCCCAGGGCCAGCACCAAAGCTGCCACCAGCTCCAGAACAGCCCCCTGGGAATGCCCTGGTGTTCCCAAAGGGAACCATTGCCCATGGGCCAGCCCAGGCCCCCCCAGGCCCCCTCTGGGCCCGGCACAGGGGGAGCTGCCCCTTCCCCACTCACCTGCCAGGGCTCCATCGGCCGTTCTGGCACTTGCTGGGCTCCAGTTCCACATCCAGGGCAGTTGGAGAGCCCTGCCCCAGCCCAGCTGCCCCTTCCCCAGCCCTTCCCCACCCCAAACACCCCTGGGGCACACCGGGCACCACTCCTGTCCCGCAGCTGCTGCTGCCAAGGTGGGGATGGCTCCAGGCCAGCCCCACTGAGGGCACCCAGGAGCCTCCAAACCAATCCCTCCTTCCCCTCCTGGGGCTCACCTGCAGCTGGGCTGGGCCTGTGCTTCAAATGGCCACAAAGATGATTTTGCAGCGGGAGCAGCAGCTGTCACTGTGCAGGCAGGGGCTGGTGCTGAAGGAATGTGAGCAGGTCTGAACACATCTCTGTCCTTGTGGGCCCAGAGCTGCTGAGCACAGCTCTGCCAAAGTTAAACCCAGGCTTGGGGGTCAGGGGCTTGGAAAAACAAACTCAGAATTGGCAACAGCTCTCATCTGGTCTCTGGCTGGTCCAGCTCTCATCTGGTCTCTTCTGGTTGTCCAGAATTAGATTTAAGATTTTTTTAGATTTTCATGTGAAAGGACATTTCAGTGTGTTCTTTCTGCAATTATTGCAGGCAAAGTGACTAATTTTACTTATGCCTTAGCTTCTAGCCTGGGAGTATCTGACTTTAGTGAAAGTCATTTTTAAATGCACCTCAAAGCTTAAATAACTCAAAGCATCTTTCTTCCCAGCAAGAATATAATAGGTCTTTGGTGCAATCCGCCTTACAAAAATGGAGGATGACCATGAAAAATATCTTAGAAAATACAGATTTGTGTGTTTGTTCCTCTTCTGAATGGCCAGCTGGACAATCCCTGCTGTGGTTTGGTGGAGAAACTCAAGTCAGATTTCTTTTGTACCTCTGAACTTGCTGGATGATTTGATGTTTTTTTCAGGAGTCTCATGACAGTGAAGAAAAATGAGGTTTGTCTTTTTGGTGTAGTGGGGGTCTTTTATTATTTATTTATTTTTATTTTTTCAAGACTCTTAAATCATGCACGTTATTAATAGCAGCTACAGTAAAATTAAAATAAATCCTTCTGTGGAATGGAGAAGTTATAATTTTGGCAGCTGCTTGCCCTGCCCTGTTCTGTGTCATTGCTTTGTGTGAAGCATCTGCTGCTGGGCGATTCCTTCTTTCACTGGTTTTGGAAATCTGTTGGTTTGTTGGGTTTGTTGGGTTTTTTGGCTTTTATGGGGCGTTTTTTGTTTTGTTTTGTTTTGTTTTTGTTGTTGTTGTTTTTTGGGGTTTTTTTTGTTGTTGTTGTTTTGGGGGTTTTTTGGGGTTTTTTTGTTTTTTTGTTTTTTTTGGCAGGGAGCTGTTCTTGTTGCTATTACTGTTAGAATAAAAAAAGTAATTTTTATAGATAAAAATAAAATAATTTATTTTTTATAATTAGCAGCAACTCTTCCATGCCTGTTCACAGCCAGGTCTAGGGTGAAAGGGGGTGGAAGTTGGTGCAAAGGAGCTGTAACAGGATCCAGTGGACAAGTCTCATGTCACAAACAGCGAGGCAGGGCCCAGGTGGCCCCTGAGAGAAAGGGCTGGGGCTGCAGGGGATGGGCAGAGTTGTCCATCCCATGCTGAGGAGCTGTTTTTCCACTGGGCATGGTCTCCTCAGCATACCCTGGGTCAGTGTCAGCTGCACTGTGCTGTTATCACCTCTTCAGAGTGAGCACTGCAGCCTTCATCTCCAGCCCTCAGCCCTCTCTAATCAGCTGTACAAGGGTTGAGGGCTTGACAAAGGGGAAGGTTGTAAGAGCCTGAATGAGAGATGTGGGACTCCAGGGGCTCTCCAAAATGCAGTTTATTGTATACAAAATGCAGTTTATTGTATCCCAGAGGTTACAGCAGTCCAGGGTCGTTGGTGACAGAGCCTGTGCCTACAGCTGTCAGCTCCAGCTGCACACAAGCCTGGAGACCCTTTGGTTTTGGTTACAGTGCATTATATACTTTTCTTTGCTGAGCCTCTTAACACAGAAGAACCAATCCATACCTTAACTATTATCTACAGCCTATCATAACTCCTATAATTACCATATTCATGTTACTATTCTCCAGTCACTAAAAGTTAGTACATTAAAATATAAGCTAGAAGTTGTTATTCAGTTTTCTTGCAGTGGAAAATTTTGAGACCTTTTTTCTACTTGCAACATTTGCTGATTTGTTTGCCTGTGCTTTCTTCCTGCTTGGTAAAAACATCTTCTGTTTGAGGTGGGTTTATCCTTTGCTCTAAGCCATAAAACTCCTTCTAACTAACACACTCTTTGCCTCCTTGGTTATCCAGTGAGACTGGCTCAGCAATTCTTCTGTATCAAACCTTGCTTCCATCTCTATTCCATTCTCAGGTTCTGCATTCAGAGATCTTTTTGCCAAGCACACACATCTGTGAGACTTTCTTGTCAAACTTTCATCCTTCCCAACAGGGGGTCTGTGGTGTTGTGAGGTCCTCAGGATGAGGTGAAAGATGAGAATTTGACTCCATGTTCTCAGAAGGCTGATTTATATTATATTATATTATATTATATTATATTATATTATATTATATTATATTATATTATATTATATTATATTAATTATATTATGATATACGAAAACTATAGTAAAGAAAAAGAAAGGATACATCAGAAGGCTAGAAAGGAATGAATAATAAAAACCCATGACTCCTCAGAGAGTCCAACACAGCTGGCTGAGATTGGTCATTAAGAAAACACAATTCACAAGGAACCAATGGAAGACTCACCTACCACATTCTAAAGCAGCAGAACACAAGGAGAAGCAATCAGATAATTATGATTTACATTTTTCTCTGAGGATTCTCAACTTCCCAGGAGAAGAAATCCTGGCTGTGAAAAATGCATGTATTTTATGATTGGCTTTTTGCAAATATTCAAATGAATAATATATGTGTTGTGTTAGAAAGTAATGCTGTATTAATTCTCTTTAGTAGTGTGTTAAATATAGTTTTAGGTTGTAAAAAATGTTAAAATAGAAACGATGCTCTGTAATGTTTTTTTTTTTTTTTTTAGAAAGGACTCGCAGGGAGATAGCAGCCCCAGGACACCTGAATCTTTCAGAGAAAAAGAATTTATTGCCTTCTTATCAGAAGAAATGAACTTCTTCCCACCTTGAAGGCACTGTTAGGACTCAGAGGAAGAAGTTGACACTGACCAGACAGAATCCTGTGTTTGAATGGAATTTATGCATCATGCATGAGGTGTATGAATATGCAACAGGCTGTTGGTTTTAAGGGCTAACCCTTTGTTAACGAGTGTCCTCTTTAGGGGTCGTGCTGCCCAGCAAGAAGTACCTGGACGTCTGTAACTCTTTGTCTCTATTGTCTCATATTGTCCTAATTCAAATTGTCCAAATTATTATTACTCTAATTGTATTACTATTTTTATAACCATTTTATTACTATATCTACTTTTAAAATTTTAAAAACAAGTGATTGGCGTTTTTCACACTGGTGAAGGGATTTTTCAGAAAATTTCAGTGATACTGTCCCAGCTGCAGGATCTGCTTCCCATCAGCCCCGAGCCCAGCCTGGTGCTGAGCAAAGGGGCTGGGCCGGGGTCATCCCCTGATGGGGGCTGTGCACCCCCTCTGCCCCCTCCCCAATTCCCTCTGGGGAGCAGGAGCTGGGGCAGGAGCCCTGAGGGGAGGGACAAGGGGGTGACACCGGCATGGGGGGGACACACACGGCCCCTGGGGACCCCCCCTCACCTTCTGCTGCAGCACCAGGAGGATGAACCCAACATGGAGCCACAGAGCCCTGGCAGCATCTTGAGGAGTGGGGTCTGGTGGCTGCTTTGGGGGGTCACATCTGCCCTAAAACCCCTCCCAGACCCCCCAAACCACCCCACAGCTCCTGGCCAGGACTCCCCCAAAGTACTCCCTTTGTGGTGGTGTGTGAGGGTCCCCAGGACTAAGGAAGAGATGAGAATCCTGACTCCATGTTTCAGAAGGCTGATTTATTATTTTATGATATATATTATAAGAAAATGATATATTAAAACTACACTAAAGAAAGAGAAAGGAGACATCAGAAGGCTAGCATAGAAAGGAATAAATTCTTGTGACTGCTCAGAGTCCTGACACATCTGGACCTATGATTGGTCATTAATTGAAAACAACCACATGAGACCAATCAAAGATGCACCTCTTGGTGAACCATCTCCAGACCACATTCCAGTTACTGTTCACATTTCTTTTCTGAGGCTTCTCAGCTCCTCAGGAGAAAAATCCTAGCAAAAGGATTTTTTAGAAAATATGTCTGTGGCACTCCCTGCAATGTAAATGGCCCTAAGAGCCACCAAACCCCCTTCCCATCTCCCCCAGGACCCACCCAAATTCTCTCCAAGCCACACAGCCCGGCCAGGACCCCAAACCCCCCCTCACAGTCTGCCACAAAAGCCCCCCAATGCCCCTCACAGCACCACAAACACCCCAAGAGCCACAAAAGCCTCTCCCCGTTTCCCCAGGACCCCCCAAACCCCCTCGCACCCCCCTGGCACTGACCAGGAGAGGTTGGTGGGCAGGAACATCCCCAGCCAGGAGCAGCCCAGGTACTTCAGCAGAGATTTGGGCACTTTGGGGGGACACCCCAAATGGGGAGAGCCAGGCCAGGGACTGGGACAGAACCAGAATTCCTGGAGAACAGACGGGCTCAGGGGGACAAACTCTGCCAGCACAGCTACAAGATTGTGGCTTCACAGCCCTACAACACCCACATCCTCCTGGATATTCCTCTGAACCCCAAATTCACCTCCAAATCCCAGTGAAGTGGTGCAGCTTTAGATCTCTTTGTTTAATTTATTTTTACCTCAATTCTGGGTGTTTTGATGGGATAAAGATGGAAATTATTTAGGTTAGAAAAGACCTCCAAGGATCATCCAGCTTTGCTCGATGCCATCAGAAGAACAACTGGACAGAGCAGATTTTTTAGGGTGCAAAGGTATGTTGGGGGTGCTTTTGTTCCTTTTTACTTAGAGAATTGCTAGGAAACACTAACAACTGGATACTTAAGAAAACAAAAGATGAGATCATGCTCAGGGGAGGAGGGCATCTGGCTGCACTTCTCTTATCTGGGAGCTTCTCCTGAGCCCAGCCCAGAGCTGCTTCTCCAGCCGTGGGTCAGAAATTTAACTCGGGGTAGAAACCAATTTTAGATTTAGCTGAAGTCTGCTGTTTAATCTCCTGTAGTCTGTTTAGTTGTGTGCTCCCAAAAAAGCCTGCAGAGGAAACAAAGGAGATTCAAGGCTACCTAGAGGGGAATGCAAACATCCAAGCTGAAGAGAGTAAAGGAGAGGGGCCCCCCACTGACCTTGGGGCTGAAGCAGATGGAAAAACTGAATCTGGGTTACAACTATGTGACTAAACAACTAGCAGGCTAATAAAATTAATAAGACAGTTTAATACACATTAATTTATTACAGGGAGTCTGAACCTCCTAAGTACTTTAGCCAATGGGTGAGAGAGAGAAGAGAAATTGGGATAAAAAGGAGGCTGCGTCCTACAAAAATTGGAGAGACCCCAGAGGAATGCCCCATGGCCTCTCCCTTTATTTTAATAAAGTCAAAGGACTCTTCTGTCTCCTTTCTGGACATAAATCTCTGATGTTTGTGGATTAATTTTCCTAACACAATGAACACAGGATGAGGACACCTGTACAGATCTGCCAACTATCAGCAACCATTGTCTGAAGGCGGAGTGGACTGGGGCCAAAACTGAAGATGATGATAAAAAAAGGACTGAAACCACAACCCAGGAATACTCATGCTCTAAAAGGGCAGATTCAAGGAGGAGATATGCTAAAGAGTTCTTGGAACATGTAAACTGGTTTGGGGAAATGTTTACTATGCATAAGGGTCTATGAATATACAAAAGGTTGATGCAAGGGAAAAGTTATTTAAGGGGTATCCCCGGCTGAGTGCCAAGATGCACCTGGCTGTAATAACCTTTGCTCCATGGTCCTGTTTCCTCTTGTCCTTTATTACATTTTCACAGGAGACTGAAGGTGTTTCTCACACCCACACCCCCTGCCTGCTGACACATCTTGCCAGCCCAGCCTGGTGCTCCCGAGCCCTGCTGGGGCACCGGGATTGGCTGCCCCTGTGGGATTGTGCAGCAGAGCCTCTGTCAGTGCTGGAGTTGTTGTTCTTTGTTTGCTTTATTATACACACCAGTAAAGAACTGTTATTCCTGTTCCCATATCTTTGCCTCAGAGCCCCTTAATTTCACAATTCTAATAATTAAGAGGGAGGGGGTTTACATTTTCCATTCCAAGGAGGGCTCCTGCCTTCCTTAGCAGACACCTGTCTTTCAAACCAAGACAAGGTAAAAAATCAGCTCTTGCCAAGGAGTTTCCAATATGGAGCTGAGACCCAATGGACGTTCCTGCCCCAGCGTTGAGTCAGGTGCCTACAGGGATCCAGGATGATGTGGAGAGCACCAGACAGGCATCTTCCCAACTTGGATTATTGGGAATGTGGATCACCAGGGCTTTTCCAACTTGGATTATTGGGAATGTGGGTCACCAGGGCATTTCCAACTTGGATTATTGGAAATGTGGGACTCATTGCAGAGGGCCCTCTGATGGGGGATGGAATTGGAGCAGAGCACGAAGCTCTTCCTGCAGCCAGGGCACTTGCAGGGCTTGCCTTAGCGGTGCCTCCACTGGTGTTGATTCAAGACTGAGCTGGTCCTGAACCTCTTCCCACACTCAGAACACTTGTAGGGCCTCTCCCCTGTGTGGATCTTCTGGTGGGAGGTCAGGTGGGAGCTGCGGAGGAAGTTCTGGCCACATTCCCAACACTCGTAGGGCCGCTCCCCGGTGTGGATGTGATAGTGGATGGTGAGCTGGGGGCTGTCTCTGAAGCCCTTCCCACACTCAGGACACTCGTAGGGCTTCTCCCCAGTGTGGATCATCTGGTGGCAGAGCAGGTGGGACCTCCAGCTGAAGCCCTTCCCACACTCCAAGCACTTGTGGGGCTTCTCCCCATCATCGAGCCGCTCATGGAGCACCAGCTCTGAGCTCTGGCTGAAGCTCTGTTCACCTTCCTGGCTCAGGGTGGCTCTTTCCTCCTCAGAGCACCCTGGGCTGGGTTTGCAGCCCTTCCTCCTGGGAGATATCTGGGGCTTTTCCTGCCCATCAGATTCCTGCACTGTGGAGTCACTCAAAACAGCCTCTTCCATGAGGTTCTGCTGCCCTGGGGATTTGTCCTCCCTGGTCTCCATCCTCAGCTTCTTCCCTGGGGGAGGAAGGACAAGAGAGAGGATGGGATTTGCCTCCATGCCAGAGGGAAGGAGATCCTCCCAATGAGTCCCCAGCAGGACGGCATTGGCAGCAGGATTGTCCTGCAGCCAGGGGCTGTGCTGGGCTGGGAGATGGAGCAGGAGAGAGGGGGAAAGGGGCATTGACTTACTCCTCACCTGCCTGGGGGTCCCAGGGCATCTTCCTCTTCCTCACAGCCTCCTCCTCCATCCGTCCAAGATTTGGGAATGGGAAATCCTGCTTTGCAAGGAAAACAAGGGATGAGAACATTGGGTTTCAAGTTCTCCCTGCCCAAGTCCATGTCAGCATCACGTGTCCATAAAACTCTGCTCTAAAAAAGCCTCCCAGGAGTTCCCCATCTCTGGTGTCTCAGTTTTGAGGTTCTGGGATTCCTCCCTGTCCAGGCTGCTGGGAGTCCCAGCAATCTGAAAAGCTCCTCTCTATTCTCTCTCCCTGTGAAAAATGCGTATTTTATGATTGGCTTTTTGCAAATAATAAAATGAATATTATATATGGTGTGTTAGGAAGTAATGCTGTATTAATTCTCTTAAGTACTGTGTTAAATTTAGTTTTAGGTTATAAAAATTGTTAAAATAGAAACTATGCTATGTAAGATGCTTTGTTAAACAGCAAGGTCTTGCAGTGAGATAGCAGCCACAGGACACCTGAATCTTTCAGAGAAAGGAAATTTATTGCCTTCTTATCAGAAGAAAGGAACTTCTTCCCACCTTGAAGGCGCTGTTAGGATTAGAAGGAAGAAGTTGACACTGACCAGACAGAATCCTGTGTTTGAATGGAATTTATGCATCATGTATGAGTGTATGAATATGCAATAGGCTGTTGTTTTTAAGAGTTAATCCTTTGTTAATGGGTGTCCTTTTTCGAGCTCGTGATGCCCAGAAAAAGGTACCCGGACGTCTGTAACTCTTTGCTTTTATTGTCTCATATTGTCCTAATTGAAATTGTCCAAATTATTATGACTCTAATTGTATTATTATTTTTATAATCATTTTATTACTATTAAACTTTTAACAATTTCAAAAGCAAGTGATTGGCGTTTTTCACACGAGTTTATCCTAAGATGAGAAAAACTAGCCAATACCACACCAGATCTGGCCTAAAACTCAGCCAAAGGGGTCTAAAATTCACCCGAAAACTGACCAGTTTAGCCTAAAATCACCGAACAGGGCCCAGCCCTACCCATATGAGCCCAAAATCATCCAAAGGGCTCTAAAATCCCCCTTACAACCCACCAGATTTGGTCCAAAATCAGCCAAAGGGGCCTAAAATCCCCCTGCAAGGCTGGGAACCCCTGCCAGGGATCTGAGCCCACCCTAACCCTGCCCAGGCCGGCCCCAAATGCCCCCGAGGGGCCGAGGCTGAGGCCCAGCCCGGGATGGGCTCCGGGCTCGCTCCGGGCCCTCCGCGTTCGCTCCAGGGAGTTTTGGCCGCGGCCCCGGACGGGCCTGGGCGGGACTGGGAGGGACCAGGGAGGGCTGGGCAGGGCTGGGGCATTTGGGGCTTTGGGGCTGGGGGAGTTTGTTGGGAGTGCAGGGGCGGTATTGGGGTTTGGGAGAGAAGGATTGGGTTAGGGGGCAGTTGGGGAATTTAGGGGGGGGTTTGTGGATTTTGGATTTTTTTTTTTTTTTTTGAGGGGGGTGTTTTTTCTGATGTTGTTTGGAGGTTTATTGAATTTTTGGATTTTTTTATAAGTTTGGAAGGGATTACCAGGATTTTATGGGGCTTTAAGGGATTTTCTTGAATTTCTGGGGGATTTTGGGTGGTTTTATTGGATTTGCGGAGGCATTTAGTGGGATTCTTTGGCGGTCTTTGTTTTTAAAGGAAATTTTTTGGGGTTTTTTGGGGAATTTTTGTGGGATTTGGGGTGGTTTTCTGGGTTTTTTTGGGTGTTGCCAGGATTTCTTTGGGTCCTCTGGGGGATTTTGTGGAGCTTCTTGCAGTTTTGGGGACATTTTTGGACGACTTGTGTGGCTTAATTTGGATTATGGGGGGTGTTGTAGGGATTTCAAGAGATTTTGTGGGCTTTTATTGGGATTCTAGGCTGTTCCAATTTTGTGAGATTTAATTGGGATTTTATGGGTACTTTTGGGGGATTTAAAGAGATGTTGGTGCCTCTCAGCCCTTCCCCACACCCAGGGAAAACCTCAAAGCCCCCTCAGACCACCCAAGGCCCCCCAAAATTCCATTAAAACCACGAAAATCCCCCCAAAATTACAATAAGATCCTCCAAAACCCCAGAGAATCCCAGAAAATTCAACTGGAACCCACCAAAATTAAAGAAAAATACCCAAAAAGTTCAATTAATACCCCCCGAATATCCAAAATCCCCAGAAATCCTGAGAACCCCTACAAAACCCAATAATTCTCCGCAAAAAGCCAATAATTCCCCTTTAAACTCCCAACAAAATCTCCCAAAGCCCAAAAAAGCTCCCCTAAAGTCCCCCAAAACCCTTTCAAAACCCCAAAATCGCCCCAAAGCCCCCCAGACTCAGAGGGGCCGTCCTGGATCAGGGGGCACCGGCCGGTGGAACAGGAGCCACTTCAGGGGGCCCTCGGAGCTTTTTGGGGAGGGGACACCATGGAAGACCCCACAAAAACG
This sequence comes from Geothlypis trichas, assembly GCA_009764595.1. NCBI lineage: Eukaryota > Metazoa > Chordata > Aves > Passeriformes > Parulidae > Geothlypis > Geothlypis trichas. Next base: position 31,364 of record WSPJ01000083.1, read on the forward strand.
GGGGCGGGGGGGAACCCCTGCTGTGCCCCCTCCCCCTGAAACCCCCAGACCCCGGTTCAGGGTGGGCCTGGGACCCCCCGGGACTCCCAAATCTCCCCGGGAACCCCTGAGAGCCCCCAGACCCCAATCGGGCTCAGCTCAGGATTTCCCCTGAGACTCCCCCAGACCCTTCCCCAAGGCCCCCCTTGTTCCTTCTCAAGACCCCACCCAGGAGCCTTCCAGGACCCCCCAGACCCTCCCAAGACCTTCCTATGACTCCTCTCCAAAACCCGCCCAGACCCCCCCACGACCCCCCCTCCAGACCCCTCCTAGGACCCGTCCACACCTTCAGATCCCCCCGCAATGCCCCACGACCCCTCCCCAGACCTTCCCTGACACCTCCAGGACCCCTGAGGATCCCCCCGCCCAAGGCCCCGCCCCAGACTCCCCAGACCCCCCCAAACCCCTTCAGGCCCCTTCCAGGACCCCCCAGACCCCTCCCCAAAACCCTGTGCGAACCCACCGCAGGCCGCCTAAGACCTCTCCAAGGCCCCTCCCCAGACGCCCCCAGAGCCCCCGGAACCCTCCCCAAAGCCCCCCCGAGCCCCTCCCCCCCAGACCCTCCCCCGATCCCCTCTCAGCCCCTCCCGCTCCTGTCCCGGCCGCCTCAGCAGCTCCCGGAGCGCTCCCGCCCCTCCCAGCGCCTCCCGCAGGACCCGCCCGAGACCGGGGGGGCCGGGACCGTCAGAGGAGGGGGCGCCGCTTCCGGCTCGCCTCTGATTGGCTGGGGCGGCGCGGAGGAGCGGCACGGTGATTGGTTGGTTCGCAGAGTGCGGTGCGGTGATTGGTTGGTTCGGGGCGGGGCGCGCCGCTATTGTTGGGTGCCCGGGCACGCGGCGGAAGCGGGTGATTGCGAGCGGAGAGCAGAGCTGAGGTGGGGCCGGGGGAAACTGGGGGGGATTGGGGCGGGTCTGAGGGGAAATTGGGGATTTTTGGGGACATTGATGGCAAATAGGGGGCTGTGCGGTGGCTTTGGAAGGGTCTGAGGCGGCTTTAGGGAGCTTTGGAGGAACCGTGAGAAGGTCTGGAGCGTTCTCAGGGGGTTTTACGGGGATCTGAGGGGAATTGAAAGGGTCTGAGGGAATTTTGGGGGAGTTGTGAGAGGAAATAAGGGGTTGTGAGTGGATCCGGGGGGTTCTGAGGTGGATCTGGAGATATTTGGTGGAGTCAGTGGGGATTTCGTAGGGTTTGGGGGGGATTGAGGGGTCTGAGGGTGATTTGGGGAAGTCTGATGGATCTGGGGGTGTCTCTGGTGGGTCTGGGGTCAATTTCAGGGGAAATGGGGAGGGGTCTGAGAGTCCTGGGGAGGTTTTTGGGGTCCAGGGTGGTTCTGGGCCAACCCTGGGGAAGGTCAGTTGGGTTTGAGGTTCCTGGAGGGGTCCCGGGGGGTCCCAGGCCCACCCTGAACCGGGGTCTGGGGGTTTCAGGGGGAGAGGGCACAGCAGGGGTTTCCCCCCCCCCCCCCCCCCGGTTTTTGTGGGGTCTCCCATGGTGCCCCCTCCCCAAAAAGCTCCGAGGGCCCCCTGAAGTGGCTCCTGTTCCACCGGCCGGTGCCCCCTGATCCAGGATGGCCCCACTGAGTCTGGGGGGGTTGTGGGGGAATTTGTGGGGATTTTTGCGTTTTGAGAGGGTTTTTGGGGATTTCGGGGTGGCTTTTTTGGGCTTTGGGGGATTTCGATGGAAGTTTGGGGGGAATTATTGGGGTTTTTGCAGAGAATTATTGGGTTTTGGTGGGAGCTACGTGATTTGGGGAGGTTTTGATTTGGGGGGATTTTATTGGGGTTTAGGAGGGGTTTCTTGCAGGAGGATTTATTGAAAATTTTTGGAGCTTTTTAAAATTTTGGTGAGTTCCACTGGGATTTTTTGAGATTCTCGGGGGGTTTTGAGGGATTTCTTGTAATTTTTGGGGATTTTATGGGGTTTTAGTGGAATTTTAGGGGACCTTTGGGGCATTCCCTGGGTGTGGGGAAGGGCTGAGTGGCACCAAAACCTCCTTAAAAGCCCCAGAATTTTCAATAAAACCTACTAAATCCCAATTAAATCCCTCAAAATCCCATTGGAACACCCTAGAATCCCAATAAAAGCCCACAAAATCCTTTGAAATCCCAAAAATCCTGATTAAACTTTGCAAATCCCCCAAAAATGTCCCAAAACCATAAAAAGTTCCACAAAATCTCCCCCAAGATCCAAAGAAATCCTGGCAACACCCAAAAACCCCCCAAATCCGACCAAAAATCCCAAAAAACCCCAAATCCCACTGAATGCTAATAAATGCCACCACAATTCCAATAAAATGCTCCAAAATCTTCTAAAAATCTGAATAAAACCTCCAGAATATCTGAGAATCCCAAAAAATTCCAACAAAATCCCAGGAAAACCCCCAAAATTAAAAAAAAAAGCCACAAAAAAATTCCAATAAACCCCCAAACACCCCCAGAAAAACTCCCCCTCAAAATGCCAAGAAAATCCCCCAAAATCCAAACACCCCAAAATCCACAAAACCAGCCACTCCCAGTCAATCCCAGTATGATTCCAGTCGCTCTCAATGAGATCCCAGTGTAACCCAGGATGGACTCAGCTGCTCTCACTGTGATCCCAGTGTGATCCCAGTTGCTCCCAGCATAATTCCAGATGTTCCCAGTTCCTCCCATTATGATCCCAGTTGCTCCAAGAACAGTCCCAGTCCCTCCCAGCAGGGTCCCAGTCGTGCCCAGTTGCCTCCAGGGTAGATTCAGTTTCCCCCAGCATGGTCCCAGTTGCTCCCAGCATGATCCCAGCTGTTCCCAGTGTGGTTCCAGTGTCCCCAGTATGGTTAGAGACACTCCCAGTACGTTTTAGTTTCCTCAGAATGATCCCAGTCTTTCCCAGTTACTCCCAGTTTCCTCTAGCATAATCCCAGTTTCTATCTGTTGCTCAAAGGGTGGCCCCAGTTGCTCCCAGTATGATCCCAGTTGCCCCAGTTGTAGTCTCAGTCCTCTCAGCACAGTTCCAGTACCTTCCAGCCGATCCCAGTTGCTCCCAGTGTGTCACATTTTCCTCCCAGCATGGGCCCAGTAGCTCCCAGTAAGCCCCAGTCAGGTTCCATTCACAACCAGTATAATCCCAGTATGAGTGTAGCCACTCCCAGTATGATCCCAGTCACTTGCAGTCCAATCCCAGTTGCTCCCAGTCACTCCCAGTCTGATGCCAGTGCCCCCAGTGTGATCCCAGTTGCTCCCAGCATGGGCCCAGCTGTTCCCAGTTTGCTTCCATCACTCCCCTATGGTTACAGACACTCCCAGTATGGTCCCAGTGGGACCCAGTTGCCCCTGCTCTAGTCCCAGTCCCTCCCAGCATGGTCCCACTCACTCCCAGTTGCCCCCAGTAAGGTCCCTAGTTGTTGCCAGTGTGCTTCCAGTCCCCCCAGTATGGTTCCAGACACTCCCAGTATATCCCAGTTGCCCCCAGCATGTCTGTAGTCATTTCCAGGCACTGCCAGTGGCCCCAGTAAGGTGTCAGTTCTCCCAGTATGATCCCCCAGTCATGCCCAGAATACCCCAGTTGCCTCCAGCATGCATCCAGTCCTTCCCAGTTCCTCCAGTTTGCTTGCAGCATCATCCCAGTTTTTCTCAGTTGCTTCCAGTGGCCCAAAGTGTGATCCCAGTCGCTCCCTTTCAACCCCAATATGATCCCAGTAAGCTCCAGTTTGATCCCAGTCACATGCTAGCCCTCCCAGTGTGGTCCTAGTATAGTCCCAGTTGCTTCCAATCTCTCCCAGTATGGTCCCAGCTGCCTCCAGCATGGTTTCAGTTGCTTCCTAGATCACCCCAGTCAGTCCCAGTATGATGCCATTTGCTGCCAGCATGCTCCCAGTTGCTCCCAGTCAGGCCCAGTATGGGGGATGATGTGCAGGGTGTGTTCCCAGTCACTCTCAGATACTCCCAGTATTAGTCCAGTCCCTCCCAGTATGATCCAAATCTGAGCCCAGTGTGCTCCCAGTCCCTGCCAGTATGAACCAGTTGTGCTCCACATGGTTCCAGTTGCTCTCTTTCACCCTCACTTTCATTCCAGTCCCTCCCAGTATGTCCCAGTGCAGCCCAGTTCCCTCCAGCATGTTCCCAGTTGCTCCCACTTTCTTCCAGTATGATCCCATTTGCTCCCAAGCATTCCCAGTCGGCCTCAGTGTGGTGGCACTCAGTGCCAGTATGATCCCAGTTCATCCCAGTATAAGGTTGGGCGGGCACCAAGGAGAAGGGGGACCCCCAATCCAAGTGTGACCCCAGGAGCTGGGACACGGGGAACCCCCGAACACCAACAGGGAGGGACCAGGGACGGGGATCTCCTGGGAGACTTTTCCAGGGCTGAATCTTGGTGTGTGGGAGGGTTTTCTGCAGCCCAGGTGGCCAGTGACTTGTAGAGATGGACTTGGGCAGAGGGACCTTCAAACTCAACGTACTCATCCCTTGTTTTCCCCAAACCAGGATTTCCCATTTCCAACCCCTGGGAGGCTGCAAGGAAGAGGAAGATGCCCCGGGACCCCCAGGCAGGTGAGGAGGAAGTCAGTGCCTCTTTCCCCTCTGTGCTGCTCCATCTCCCAGCCCAGCACGTCCCCGGCTGCAGCACAGCCCTGGAGGGATCTCCTTGCCCTTGCCTGTGGCACGGAGGCAAATCCCATCCTGTCCTTGTCCTTCCTCGCCCAGAGCAGGAGCTGAGCATGGAGAGCAGGGAGGACAAATGCCCGCGGCAGAACCTGGTGGAAGAGGCCGTTTGCAGCGGCTCCACGGCGCAGGAAGCCAACGGGGAGGAAAAGGCCCAGAGATGCCGCACGAGGAGGGGCTGCAAACGCAGCTGGCGGGGATGTGAGGGGGAAAGAGCCAGCCTGGGCCGGGAAGGCGACCGGAGATGGAGCCAGAGCTCAGAGCTGGTGCACCATGAACAGGTTCATGATGGGGAGAAGCCCCACACATGCGGGGAGTGTGGGAAGTGCTTCAGGAGGAGCTCTGAGCTGATTGTGCACCAGAGGATCCACACTGGGGAACGGCCCTACGAGTGTGATCAATGCAGGAAGAGGTTTCAGACGAGCTCTGATCTCCTCGTGCACCAGCGCACACACACAGGGGAGAGGCCCTTCCGCTGCCCTGACTGTGGGCAGGGCTTCAGGAAGAATGCCCATCTTGTCGTGCACCAACGCACCCACACTGGGGAGAGGCCCTACGAGTGTGGGGAATGTGGGAAGAGCTTCAGCCACAGCTCCAGCCTAAACTGCCACCAAAAGATCCACACAGGGGAGAGGCCCTACGAGTGTGATAAATGCAGGAAGAGGTTTCTGACCAGCTCCCATCTCCTCCAGCACTATTGGATTCACAGAGAGGAGAGGCCCTTCCAATGCCGTGACTGCGGGAAGGGATTCAAGCAAAACTATGACCTCGTCACCCACCAGCGCATCCACACAGGGGAGAGGCCCTACGAGTGTCCCCAGTGCGGGAAGAGCTTCTCCAGGAGCTCTAACTTGACCCGACACCAACGGAGGCACCGGTAAGGGAAGCCCTGCGAGTGCCCCGAGTGCGGGAAGAGCTTCGTGCGCTGCTCCAGCTCCATCCCCCACTGGAGGAGGCACTTTGGGCACAGCCCTGGTCACTCACATTCCCTCTGATCCATGTTGGGAACACACCTGGCTGCTTCTTCTTAGAGTTTCACCTTAATTTTATTTTCTTCTCCATCTCTTTGCACTCCAAAATCAAGAGGAATTCATCTGTCACCTCAAAACCTCTCAAATCCCACTGGAATCAAAGGAATTTTAACCCATAAAGGCTCAAACCTCTCTCAGATTGCTTGTTCCTTCCTCAAAAAAACTCCATCCCACACCAAACTCCCTCGATTCCACAGTCAGCAGGGTCAGATGGGTTTTGAAGGAGATTGGTAGAAGTGGGATCCCAGTTTGGAGTGGTGGGATGGGGATTGTGTGGGGCTGGGTGTGTGGGATGTATTTGATAGGAAATAAAACTTTCAGAGTCACTGATTTCTGTCCCGTTATTTTCAGTCAGTTCTGTTTGCAGAGTGCTGCCTTCTCAGCTGATTAAATTCCTATAAAAGTCCAATTTTTTAAATCATCTAGCCTCTAACAATTCAAAAACCAATATCCAAATAAAACCATGCACACCCAATAAATCTTTTAAAATAATTTTGACTGTTTTAGAGTACTTAAAATTTAATTGTTTGGTCCAAATATGTGAGAAAATATAGTGGTGTTTGGTTTTGTGTTTAGTATATTGGTAATATGAATTGTTTTACTAAGGTGTGTTAGATTGTATGTTAGTTTTTTTAGATATTTTTTTATCTAAAGTATATTAAGTCATCGAGTTAAAACTTTCAAAAGTTATTTCTTTGTATATAATTTATATATATTGGTAGTGTTATAGTAATAGTTATTGGTTTTTTGGCTTGAATCATTATGGGAGTATTGTAAGTAAGAATTGAAATTGCTATTTTTCATTATAATGATTTAACTTTAATTATTTCTTTCTTTCTTTCTTTCTTTCTTTATTTATTTTATTTATTTATAATTTCATTCTAATTTTTTAAGATGATAGGAAGTAAGTTCAAGGGCAGGAACATTTTTTCCTGACTGGAGACCGGAATTCCAGACCCTGAGAGTGTGTGCAGGACCACACAGACTGGGATCAAATATGGGTTGGGATCAAATATGGACTGGGATCCTTTGGACTGGGACTGCACAGAGTGGGACCATATGGATCAGGACCACACACACTGGGATCAACTGGACTGAGATCAAATATGGGCTGGGACCATTTGTTAAAGTGACTTTGTTCTACAGTTTTTATTTCTGTTGTTAATTAAGCTCAGTGAAATAGCTGCTTGTGTTAAACTGCCTGCTTGGATGGGATAACATCCAATGCACACAGGATGAGGACACCTGGACAGATCTGCCAACTATCAGCACTCCCCGTCTGAAGGCAAAGTGGGCCAAGGCCCAAAACTGGAGGTGATAAAGAGAAGGAGCCAAAACCACAGCCAAGAAACACACATGCTCTGAAAAGGCAGAGCCAGGGAGGGGCCATGTAAAATCATTCCTGGAATATGTAAAGTAGTTTATGGATATGCATGAGGGTCTATGAATATGCAACAGGCTGATGTAAGGGGAAAGGTATTTCAGGGGGATCCCCGAAGGTAACAGGGTGCTCCTGGCTGAGTGCCAAGATGCACCCGGCCGTGATAACCTTTGCTCCATGGTCCTCTCAATTGATGTTATCCGAACCAAAGCAGGCATTTTAGCACAAGCATAATCATATCAGCTATTTCACTACTATGTCTAACCTTAATTAACAACAGAAATAGAAACTCTATAGCAAAGTTATTTTAACCCCACAGATATAAAATCCATTTTTACATTTTTGAAAAGCCACTATTATAATATGTATCTATAACAGTGGCTGCAGGGCAGGGAGAGCTGAGCTCAGGGTCCCAGTGAGGTGGGTGTTAATAAGGTCCCAGTGCCGTCTCACTGGGCTCACCCTGATTTGCAGAAAAAACACCACAATTTGTAGAAGCTGTAAAGCCAGTATGATTGATTTCAGCGCTGTGTGGTGCTCTCTAAGGACATGGGCACCCCCGAAAATTCCCAAATCTATTTTACCTCTTAACTTGTTGCATATGCATAAAAGACATGTGCATATGAGAGGAATGCGGGATTTGTCTTTACAAACCAGCTGTGGGTCTGCTGCTAGATAAAACCAGAACTGAGAGATAAAAGAAACAATGGGAAGGATTCCACTGATCAACGGAAAAAGATAATTGCTTTTACAAATAAACTCTAGGGTTGCTGATAAATGAAATTGTACATTGAAAGATGAAAGAAACAATGGGGGAAACCCCTAAATTCCATAAGAATTAAAAATTAAAAGGGGGGGTTATACGTTAGAGGGAAATCTTTGGTATCAGGCATTTTGGAAAGTCTGTACCTCACAAGTACCTCAGCCAGTGGGGAAAGAGAGAAGGGAAATTGGGATAAAATGGAGGCTGCATCCTCCAAAATTTTGAACGACCCCAGGGGAATGCCCCATGGCCTCTCCCTTTATTCAAATTGTGAAAAACGCCAATCACTTGCTTTTGAAATTGTTAAAAGTTTAATAGTAATAAAATGGGTATAAAATTAATAATACAATTAGAGTCATAATAATTTGGACAATTTGAATTAGGACAATATGAGACAATAAAAGCAAAGAGTTACGGACGTCCGGGTACCTTTTTCTGGGCATCACGAGCTCGAAAAAGGACACCCATTAACAAAGGATTAACCCTTAAAAACAACAGCCTGTTGCATATTCATACACCTCATACATGATGCATAAATTCCATTCAAACACAGAATTCTGTCTGGTCAGTGTCAACTTCTTCCTTCTAATCCTAACAGCGCCTTCAAGGTGGGAAGAAGTTCGTTTCTTCTGATAACAGGGCAATAAATTCCCTTTCTCTGAAAGATTTAGGTGTCCTGTGGCTGCTATCTTGCTGCAAGTCCTTTCTGTTAAACAAAGCATCTTATATAGCATAGTTTCTATTTTAACAATTCTTATAACTTAAAACTATATTTAACGCAGTACTTAAGAGAATTAATACAGCATTGCTTCCTAACACACCACATATAATATTCATTTTAATATTTGCGAAAAGCCAATCATAAAATACATGCATTTTTCACAATCCCTACTCTTATTCTTTGTAAATCATTTGGCTTGAGCAGTATTTTATATCTATTTGCAACTTCTGGACTATGCTGGCAAAATAAAACGGGACTACACAAGGAAGAAATATATAAACAGTTGTAACACATAAAATGAAAGATCTGAATTTCTTCTAATGCATTACTCCATCAGCTAGGTTTTAACATTATTTTCTAAATTTTTTGGACTGGTACTTGGTTATTATATGCATATATATATATTTTTCTTCTTTGATTTCTTTTGCTTTTGCTAGAATGACTTTTCTGTGGTCATCAATTTTCAACAATCTGATATATTGAACTTTCCTTTTCGTTTACCAAATCTTGAACCATATCTTCAAGATTAAATTTAAAACAAATCCATCTCTCTCCTTTTGGACATTCAGTTCCAAATCTATTGCCACTTTTTGCTAAGTTTCTTGTAATCCAATAATTTACTCCATTTCGCCTACAAGTTCTTAATTTGGATGGGTTGTAACAGTGGCTGTTTACATAGGTGTGTGTAATAAAAGAGGAACTTTGGTTTCTTTCCATGTGATGCTTTCTGTAGCATTTGTGACACAATCCTGCTGGTATCCCGAAAGGGAAAAGACAACAAATGAGTGCCAGAAACAGGAATAACAGAGGTCCAGTATGGCTGATACTCCCACCTCCCATGCCTGTGAGGTTGCAACCCACAGCAGGTATATTTGATCTTCTCGGTGGCGATATACAGAGGCCAATCTGGTCTTGCCCTCTATTTCCTTGTTACTTTCTCTTAACTAATTTTCAGGCAAATTGGTTTTGACATCCTTTAACTGTGGTCTCCTACCGTTCCTCAGGTATCTCTCATTCAACAGGCACTAATAATTCCCATCCACAAAACAAAGTTATTACTTTATCACTTTTTGCAATAAGAGCATAAATTTTGTGAACTACAATACTAATTACTCCCACAATTTAAGCATTTACTTATAACCCAGCTAGCATGTCCAGTATTGGAAATTAATCAAATAAAGTTTACTAATGGAAATGGTAATTCCCCTTCTCCCCTGTATACTTCTCAGGCTAAGGTCACAATACAAAAACAGTCTTGATCCTTCTATCTGAAGTATTCCTCCACCAAGGAGATGCTTTAGTCAGGCAGTGCTTGAAAGCAGTGATATAAACGTTATCTTGTTTCCTTATTCAGTGTTATTTGTTGTACATTTCTTGGATCATTTGAGTTTTCCTAAACTATTACCACTCAGTCCCCATTGGAAAGTCAGTTTGGTATCACTCAGTTGAAATGTGATAGTCCATTTTTCAGGTTTCTTCACAAGTCCTTTGATTCTGCTGGCATGAATTCACTCTTTTTCCGTGATTGTTGCTTCAGTAGTACCTGGAAAGGACTTCCTAATAGCACAGTAATAAAAGAAAGATCATACTGCATTAACTTTTACTATTCGCTTTTCTTCCAAACTTTCTGGGTTTAGCTAAAAGCTTTCTCCACAGCAGGCCCTTCTTTTTCAGGAAAAAAAAAACCCCTTCTCTTTAACAGCAAACAAAACACACACACACACACACAAAAAACCTAAAAAAACTTAAGAAAAAAACAAACCACTTCGTGAGGTGTGGAGAGTCATCAATCTCTGCTTTGATTTTATCTTTTAGTGCTGGCCTCCCTCCTTCTCTCTCTTTCTCTTTCCTTCTCTCTCTCTGCTCACTTACCGGCCCGACGCTGCCATCCTGGACTCGGGACCCCGACAGTCTGGGAGCCCCCCGGCAGTTCTGCCACGGAGCCAGCCCGCTCCTGGCCGGCAAACCTGTGTCCTGTGCTGCCAGCACCGCCGCCGGGGCACCTCCATGGATCGGTCCTGCCGCAGCCCCCGAGACCCCGCCGCTCGCAGGGAGCGCTCAGACACCTCCCAACCTCCACCACCCCAAACTTGGCGTCCCCAGGTCCTCCTGACATTCTTTTTCTTTCTCTAGCCAACTTATCCTCTTTTCTCTTTCTAGGAGGGCCCGTTCTGCTAAACTCCCTCTGAACCTCAGTTCGGCACTGAATAACCTCCTAACAGCCATGTGTTAAGATACTTCCCTGCCTTTCATGCAAAAAACTCCCATTCACACTTCTGCTCTCTTCTAGCATAACGATGTTATCACTTCACATTCTAACATCTCAGAGTTTCTTAACCACCTCCCTACTTCAACTTCTCTCTTTCTTCTCTTGTTACCTTTTTTTTTTTTTCTGATTCAATACACCTCAGACGGCACGAGGTGAACTTAACTAATTTACTTCCAAAAGTAAGCTTACAACTTTCTTTACTAGATAACTTAAATACATACTGGCTAGCTGTGGCTTACTGAGTCTAACTTCTTTGGTATGTAAGCTACTGGATATTTTTTACTCTTCCTCACTCCTGAATTGAAATTTTATGAGCTACTCCATTTTCTGGATTTATGTATAAATGATAAAGGATTTTTTCAAACAAGGGTAAGCTTAAGCTGGAACTTAGACTAGTTTTAACTTAACTCTTTTAATTTAACATTATCTTCCTTGGTCCATTTTATATCATCACCTTCTGTCAATTTTTCATACACAAATTTTGCTACCTGTGTGTACCCCTCAATCTAGAATCTATAATATTTCAATAATCTAGGTAATCTCAATAAATTGCTACCTGTCCCTGGGACCAATAAGACATCTTCCATCTAAATTTAGTTTCTTCCTTCAATTACTACATCTTTAATTACCAAAAATGTAAAACTTTCTCCTCTTTTATTTTCCTGTTACTTTCACTATATATTTGCTCACACACACTATAACTTTTTGGAATATTTAACAGGCAAGTTCTCTCTGCCCCTGTGTCCATTACAAATTCCAATCCTTGGGGACCCACTTTTAAAGTTATCACAGTCTATAGATGGTATTTGTCCCCCCTAAAAAAAATTAGAGCCCATGACCTTCCTATTCCTCCTATGTGCCCATCCCTTTAAAGATTTTCAGATCTTCCGCTTACTTAGGACCATTTTCCTATTTCTCTTAAGTTTCCTTATCTATTTAGTTGGAGTTTCTTCTTTCCTCTCTAAAAGCTGTCCCTCAAAAACCTTCTGTTTTTGCATTTCGCCTTTGATATGCTGTCTCATTTATTCCCTTGGTTATGTAATTACAATAATTATTCATGTGTTTACTCCTCATTATATTAACCCCACTCAGGAGGTACAGTTGGCATTTTGTCTTCTCTGGGGGTCCCCGTGGATTATCTTTTTCCCAAGCTTTTATTTCAGTTGCTCTGACTGATTGCTTTTCTTCCTGAGAAAAATATTATTTTCATTACAGACCACATCTCTTCTCAAGTATAAATGTTTGGACTTAAAAATTGGTCTAATTGTTCAGCTATGCTAATGGGATTCTCCAAATATCCCTTTTATTTATTTCTTAACATTTCAGACCTCAGACGAAGTCAAAGGAGCATTTACAAACTCTGGTCCATCCCCTCCTATGGGAACTTCTCTTAATGGACATAGACCAATCTCTTTATCCCATTCTTTTTGGATTTTTATCTTCTATAGCCTTTCTCACGTATTTTTAGGAAGAATCCGGAGAGGGCTTTCTTTTAACTGAACTTTTAGTGTTTCGATAAGGTGATTCCTTTAGAGAGTTCCCCTGAGCAGCCGGAGCTGTGGTTACCAAGGGAACGGAGCTCCGGGCAGGACGGGGCACTCGGCACGGCTCCGAGTCTGGGTGCTCCACAGGCGGGGTCTGCAGCCGGGATCGCCCGAGGGGATCGGCACGGCTCCGAGTCTCGGCGCTCCACAGGCGGGGTCTGCAGCCGGGATCGCCCGAGGGGATCGGCACGGCTCCGAGTCTCGGCGCTCCACAGGCGGGGTCTGAGCCGGGATCGCCCGAGGGGATCGGCACGGCTCCGAGTCTCGGCGCTCCACAGGCGGGGTCTGCAGCCGGGATCGCCCGAGGGGATCGGCACGGCTCCGAGTCTGGGTGCTCCACAGGCGGGGTCTGCAGCCGGGATCGCCCGAGGGGATCGGCACGGCTCCGAGTCTCGGCGCTCCACAGGCGGGGTCTGCAGCCGGGATCGCCCGAGGGGCTGTTCCGGTGCAGACCGAGCTGGAGCGGAGATCGCTCTCACATGGCTGATGGCGGCTGATCCGGCAGAGACAAAGCCGGGACTGACCCCGGCTGCAGCGGCGGGAGCCGACCACAGTCAGGGCAGCCGAGGATGGGACAGACGGGACAGACGGACTGTGCCGGAGCCGGCATAGGGGGTGGGGGTGGGGGGGCATCTGCGAACCAGCGGGGGAACAGACGGGAATGGATGCGGTAATATTTTGTTCCCAGCCTTACATTTTCACCGTTTCTTTCTTTTATTGCCTTTCAAAAAAAAAAAGTTATTTTCTTACAACCTCCCCCCTCCCCAGCATGTGGTATACTCTTTTTCTTCTGGATTAAACGGTTTTTACAAATAAATCCAGAGTTTAACAAATCCAAACTTCTGCTTGGATACTTTGAAATGGTCGACGAGCCAACTCACGACCTTCTCATATTGTTTTTCTCATCACCTTTTTATCTATCCTTTGGCAAATTATACATCTTTCAGTTACTTGTTCTTCTACTCCAAAAATTCTCAATGCACCCACAGTTCCTTTAAAAAAACAATTGCACAAAGCTTGAGTATGTCACTGGGCTTTTTTGAGACATGTCCTCTGCTATTCCCTAGTAAGCGTTTTATTATCTAATTGTCTTCCATCGAGATGTTTCTGTTTCTCCGATTTATCTTGTTCGCTACTGATCTTGTTTTAATTCTCCTTTTTTGCTTCTCTAAACTTTAGAATTTCTAATTTTTCCTCATTTGCGTTAATATTAACTCTTTCAGCTCCATTTTCTGCTGCATCTTTAGCTTCCTGATCTGCCAAATTATTTCCCCTTATTTCTGGGATCTTTACCTTTTGGTGTCCTTTAGTAGGTGCTATAGCTCTCTTTGGTAATTTTAATGCTTTTAAAACTTCTAAAATTAGTTTCTCATTTACTAATCTTTGTTTTTCACTTTTTACTAACAACTTAAATACCACTTTTCCTAAAAAAAAAAACTTTTTCTCACACTGCTTTTCAATACAATATACCTCCCTCCAAGGAGATATGGTAAGGCTTAAAATGCACAATCCACATTACTCGTACTTTCATTCATCTACATTCACTCACTTTTATTTCTCATTCACCCTTACACATTCTTTCACACCCTCAAGACACAGAGTGGATCTTTATTGCCAGAAAATCACAGGTCTCTGTGGCCCCCCCTTCGCCTTGGGGTTGGCCTCTAGGTCCCAGTATCTCCGGGCCTCCTGGAAGGGCCCTGACTCGGGTCGCCTCCGGTGCCCGTTCACCTGTGAGGCTGTCTGCGTGTCTTTCACACTCTTTAACTCCGGCCCCTCACACGCCCAGGGAACGCTAGCTTGGTTCGCAGGTCACTCACTCCTCTTGGGCCCAGAAGCCCCCACCTACCCGGGAGCTACAGCCTGGTGTGCAGGTCACTCACTCCTCTTTCCACTGCCTCCCCCTTCCCACCTGCCCGGGAAGTTGAGGCTGACTCTGTGTGTGTCTCACTCTCACACACCACAGAACAGCAATAAGGTACCTTTTACTTTCACATCACCTATTACAAGTTTAGGTGTTACTGGCCAGTCACGGTGCTGTTGGATATCCCTCAACCCAGCTGTGTTATCCAGCCCCTAATGCTCTTGGGCAATTTTTCCTCAGTCCTGCCGTGTTGTCCAACCCCAGATGCTCTTGGGTATTTTTCCCTCAATCCAGCTGTGTTGTTCAACCCCAGATGCTCTTGGGCATTTTCTGTCCCTCAACCCAGTGGTGTGGTAGAACTACAGATGTTCTTGGGCATTTAATTTGTTTGGCTGTGTTGTCCAACCCTGGATGTTCTTGGGCACTTTTTTATCCCTCAATCTGGCTGTGTTGTTCAACCCTGGGTCCTGTTGGGCAAAAATTTTTCCCTCAATCTAGCTGTGTTGTCCAACCCCGGATACTGATAGGCAAAATTTTCATCCCTCAATCTAGCTGTGTTGTCCCAGCCTGAGTGTTCTTGGGCATATCCTCACTCCGACAGAATTCTGCTCAACCCTGCTCTTGGATGCTCTTGGAATACAAATCCCTCAACCCAGCAGGTTTTAGAGGCCCCTCCTGTCCCGTTTCCTAGTGGACTGGGCTAGGAAACCTTGCTCCCTACCTCTGAGGAGTCTAACCCCTCCCTGAGACCCAGTCCCAGTCACCCCAGGGGATTCTTTCACTCTCTTATCACTCGCTTCGTCTCTTTCCTGGCCGTTTTTCTTGCGAAAAGATGGAAACGTAGCATGGGAGACTCCGCACTCACTTGGCAGGTCTGGGACAACCAGCCTGCCTCTGATTCACACACATTCATCCCCCTGTACCTGCCCCCCGAGAAATACTTACCAATCCTTTTTCCTTCCTGGGTTCTTCGTGCGCACTGCTAATCTTAGGGGGCCAATTACCGCGGTTGTAGGGAGCCTTTTTCCCTTCTCTTGGTTTTATTGCCTCCTTTTGTCCACAGACCGTAACCTGCGTCTGTTGGTCACTTCAGGGGAAACAGAGCGAGGCTGCCAAAGAGGGCAGGGCGCGCCTTCCCCACTCTGACTCTTCTAAAGCACCAGCAGCGAGGTGTTAGTAACCATCCTCTGCGACCAAATTGTGAAAAACGCCAATCACTTGCTTTTGAAATTGTTAAAAGTTTAATAGTAATAAAAAGGGTATAAAATTAGTAATACAATTAGAGTCATAATAATTTGGACAATTTGAATTAGGACAATATGAGACAATAAAAGCAAAGAGTTATGGACGTCCGGGTACCTTTTTCTGGGCATCACGAGCTCGAAAAAGGACACCCATTAACAAAGGATTAACCCTTAAAAACAACAGCCTGTTGCATATTCATACACCTCATACATGATGCATAAATTCCATTCAAACACAGAATTCTGTCTGGTCAGTGTCAACTTCTTCCTTCTAATCCTAACAGCGCCTTCAAGGTGGGAAGAAGTTCGTTTCTTCTGATAACAGGGCAATAAATTCCCTTTCTCTGAAAGATTTAGGTGTCCTGTGGCTGCTATCTTGCTGCAAGTCCTTTCTGTTAAACAAAGCATCTTATATAGCATAGTTTCTATTTTAACAATTCTTATAACTTAAAACTAAATTTAACACAGTACTTAAGAGAATTAATACAGCATTACTTCCTAACACACCACATATAATATTCATTTTAATATTTGCGAAAAGCCAATCATAAAATACATGCATTTTTCACACTGAGGAAAGTAAAGCATGGAAGAAGGCCTTTGAACCTATCCTTTGTTTGCAATTATCTTTAGTTTATTTAGGAGCACTGGAATTAAAACGTTAAGGATGTTGCTTTTTGCTTGTAGTTAAGCCTTAAAGAGTTCTGCAATAATAACCCTTTGAAGTATAATTTTAGAATATTGCTGGTATCCTTGAAACTATAGCTTTGGAATATATATAAAGGAAATATGCTTATCTCACCCCTTAATAAAGCAGAGAAAAACAGCTTGAGAAAGGAAGATGAACATCACTTCAAGGATTTATGGTTTTGTACTGGTTTAGGGCAAATTTGGTAGAGAATTTCCAAAGGGGCCTCTCCAGAAAACAAACCCACACGGCCCCTCCCCCGCCAACCGGTTCGGGAAGAATTCCTCGGAGAGAAGTGGAAAGAACCTGTTTATTTGACAGGCACAGACCCCCCAGCACACAAAATGAACAATACCGGATGACACCACTCTGAAAAAGATGACAAATTCAGACAGTCTCTCTCATGGCGGTGGGGTGATCGCTCTGTCCTCAGTCCCTCTGGCGCTGGGGCAGCTGCTGCAGCCACAAGGTGTGAACTCTCGGTGTTCCCAGGTCCCAGTCTGGAGCAGGTTCGGGATGGTCGAAGAAAAGAGAGGAGAAACAGTCCAGGAAGCAATTTGGACTGTTTAGCTAAGCTAGCTCGAGCAAAAGCAAGCAGGAGGGAAGCAAGCAAGAGCAAGTGAGAGAGATCAAGAGCGAAAAGCAAAAGCAGCCAAAGCAAAAGCCTCTGTGTCCCAGCCAGGCTGATAAGAAAAGCAAAACAAAACTTTCACTCTTCAGGGCCACTCTTAAAGGTACAGAACATTATTAATCTTATATTATATATATCTTCAAGGTATCCAACATTAACAGAACACATGAATGAGGATACAAGCATCATAACGTCACCCTAGGACATTCCACCCCTTATCCCCATATCATCAACATACTACTGCACATTTCCTTCTATCTCATGTCTGTATGGTTTAATGTACAGACAATGGCAGTAACATCCAACAAATGGTAATATTGCATACCATTCTCACTCCACAAGCAGATCTCCCTGAGGTACACATCGTATTGTTCCATCTCTTTGCATTATCCACCATGTGCAACCTGGTGCCTGAGCAAAGACAACCCCACAAATGGGTTTGCCTCTACCAGAGGCAGAATTAATCCAAACTGTCTTCCCTAACAAACCTCTGACATGTACCACTGAGACTTTATCTCCATCTATTACATTCAGGGACTCAGACTGGGCAGGACCTGCTTGGTTGGTGGAACCTCTGGTGTTAACCAACCAGGTGGCCTTTGCTAAATGCTGCTCCCAGTTTTTGAAAGACCCTCCACCCAAAGCTTTCAACTGGGTTTTTAGTAGTCCATTGTACCTCTCTACTTTTTCTGCAGCTGGTGCATGGTAGGGAATATGGTACACCCACTCAATGCCAAGTTCCCTAGCCCAGATGTTGATAAGGCTGTTCTTGAAATGAGTCCCATTGTCTGACTCAATCCTCTCAGGGGTACCATGCCTCCAAAGGACTTGCTTTTCAAGGCCCAGGATGGTGTTCCAGGCCGTAGCATGAGGCACAGGGTAGGTTTCCAGCCATCCTGTGGTGGCTTCCACCATGGTCAGCACATGGCGCTTGCCCTGGCGTGTCTGGGGCAGTGGGATGTAGTCAATCTGCCAGGCCTCCCCATACTTGTACTTGGACCACCGCCCACCGTACCACAGGGGCTTCACTCGCTTGGCCTGCTTGATGGCAGCACACGTCTCACAGTCATGGATAACCTGAGAAATACTGTCCATGGTTAGATCCACCCCACGGTCTCGTGCCCACTTATCAGTGGCATCTCTGCCCTGATGGCCTGAGGCATCATGGGCCCATTGAACTAGGAACACCTCCCCCTTGTGTTCCCAACTAGGTCTATCTCTGACACCCCTATCTTTGCAGCCTGATCTACCTGCTCATTGTTTTGGTGCTCCTCATTAGCTCTACTCCTGGGGACATGGGTATCCACATGGTGGACTTCCACAGGTAGCCTCCCTACCCTGGTAGCAATGTCTTTCCACTCATCAGCAGCCCAAATTGGTTTTCCTCTATGCCCTGGCAGTTTATATACAATCACGAACGGGACAGGACACTCCAAATCAGTGTCAGAGTGGTTTATTCACGCATCAGTCTCAGCACATTGTTACAACAATGGAGACAAGAGATGCAACCAGCTCACTGATTCTAACAGAATGCCAAAGAGACGTAGTGTTACAGCATATCATAAAGCCATTTCCATCTGCATTTCAGCCAATCACACATAGAGCACAAGCATATTGACAATACTTCTATCCAATCACTTAAAGTACACGTAGCTTTGGTTAAAACAATCGTGGCCTATTTTCAAACACAATAGCTCGTTCATAAGAAACAAGGCACAGAGCTCTATTCATTTTTAACCTTCTAAAGATATACAGTAAGTAAACTTGTTACCACCTAAGGCAGCACATTACATAGGCCTATTGTTCTGTTTCTCACGTCTACACTACTAATTTTTCTGCAGCTGTAGCATCTCACTGTCTTTGCTGTCACTGAGGCCTGTCTTTTTCCAAACTTTCTCAAAACCCTCTGATGTTAAGGATTACAGCAATTCCCCCTCTCTGCTGACCCATAAAGAGACCGTCGTATTCGTGTCGTTGACTACTTGTGTTCCTTAGCTCTACTAAAATATTTTTGCTTACTATTTGCTGAAGGCTTGCTCTTGCTGACACTAAGCATTGCTATGTTACAGCACAGCAACTTAATGCTGTGAAGGCTCAGTCAGTGAAAAAGGGAATGAATCACGTCTGATAATAGTTATGAGTCACTTTTCAAAAAACTCTTGTCGATTCCAGGGTCTTAACTCAAAACCTTCTTCCATTTCGATGCCTTCATCTGGCATTTCTGTAAGATTTTGAACACTCTCTGTGCTTCTACTTCCTAATTCTCTTTCTTGTATGACAAAAACTTCTTGAACTGTTTTGTTCATCATTCACCCCACACACTGAAGTATGCAGGGAATCACTATCAATATTAATACTAAAACACCCAGGACATACAGACCTATCTTGAAAAGTTGCCTTAGCCAAGGTGCAAAGCTCCACTCTTGGAACAAATCATCCAACCAGGAACTACTATCTTCTTTAATTTGGGCTGTCAAATCTTTTAGTTTTTGTATGCTTTTGTGAATGGATTCAGAGTGATCAGACAGGTTCATACAACACAATCCTTCAAATTCTTCACAACCATGTCTTTGTGCCAGTAAAAGAAAATCAATTGCTGCTTTATTTTGAAGGGTAGCATGCCTAACACTATCTACATCAGTTAACATATCACTAATTGCAGAGGATGTGGCTTTAGCTTGCTTGCTCAGCCAACATCTGACCCGATCTAATTGTTTCAATGCCACTGCTGAAGCTAATTGGGGTAAAAATATACTTGCTGAAACTCTTCTTGTGGCTTTCCAAGGCATGAAATCACTTTGACAGTTCTCCTCATAATGAGGAACAGCTCTCGTTATTCTTTGTTTCTTTTTCATGACTGCTTTGGCAGATGGTGTGATGACAGTGAGCATCCCTATGCTACAAGGACCACCTTCAAGATGTGCCGGAATGCCTTGCCAAGCCCTGTCTCCACAAATGAACCAACACCCCTTTGGTAATTGCCGTGGATGTTGGTCAGCCTCAGAAAGCACATTCCAACTATTTGAAAAATTACACCAAAAATTCAAATTTCTGTATGCAAGATAATGGGGAGTAACATTGTAGTTTGGAGGATCACCTTTTTGATAAGCAATAGCTATGACACTAAAGCAAAAATCCATGGTTAAAGAACCAAGGATTTCTAATTCTTGGGGTTCAGAAGCTGCCTTGGGAAGTTTTTTGGCCCAAACGTTCCAATTCAATGTAGGATTATTTACTTTATCAATTTCACGTGATTTACCATTGGGTTGTTTTTTGACCAACAGCAACTCTTTTACTGGCACACCCACCAGACAGGTTGAGAAAGGTTTCTCTGGTTCCGAATTAGACAAACATATAGTATCTGAGCCGACTGCCTTGGCTAAGGTCACCCAAACATTTGTCTTCGGTTGTTCCACAGGCAAATCTGCACGACAAAAAACAATTAAAACCCACCAATACCAACACAGAAATTGCATTTGCTCCATCTTTTTCATGAACTAATTTTTGGCATAACTTTTATCAATTTTAAGATTTTGCTCTCAAAAAAACAAAACTTTAAACTTCTGCCAAAAGTTAGCTCTGTTAAACAAACATTGGATATACAATTGACACAATTATAAATACATTAACACAAAATCAGAGTTTGCAGGTTCCACCGATGCACAGAGAATGTCAGGCACAAGGAATGTCAGGCGTGACCCGGGATCCCTCCGCTCAGCTCACGTCTGCGTGCTTGCTTCCTCGGTTCTGGGCTCACCATCACGTTCAGGGGTGCGATATGGTTTGACGTTTTTGGCAGGGACCCACTTAATTCCAGCACCTGTAGAGACAGAAGCATACCCTTTGCCTCATGTTATTAAGCGAAAAGGACCTTCAATTTGACCAGAATCTGGGTTTCTAACTAGAACAGGAGGATTTTCTTTCAGTTTTGCCTGTGTATTATTTAAAAAATGCCTAAAGATTGAAGGATCAGGTTCTGCACCCGAACTGTTTAAAAAATTGAGGACATACAAAGCTTTGTTCAGCCTTATCTGAGGTGTGACCTCAGCTCCCCCTCTCTGCTGATCTAAGATGCGTTTCAGTGTTTGGTGTGCCCTTTCAATAATTGCCTGACTTGTGGGAGAGTGAGGAATACCAAAGATGTGACAAACACCCCATTGATTGGCAAAGAAAGCAACAGGACTTGCATCTCATGACCATGTCCTGTCTGTGGTCAGTTGTGGCCACAGTCCCTGTCCTGGCTGACATTGTGAGTGATTTGCCTGTCAAAAAGGAGAAAGCAGAAGTAAACTAATGATGGAATGTTGTGATTCCATGGGTGATCCTTGCAGGATCATCTGTAGCTGTAAGCCACCTACTCTGCACACAGAGCCAGCACTGACCACCACGGACCAGTTTTCCCTGAAATATGGTGGGATTTTTTTTTCCATTTGGCTCCGGCCTTTCAGCTCCTTTCTATCCTCACCTTTTCCTTCAGGGGTCTTTCCTTTTCCAGTAAAATCCATGTTTGAAGCCGTGCTCCTGCCTGGCAGACGTGTCTGGGTTTGAGTTTGGGCACGCTCTCAGAGCAGTCAGCGCCGGGAGCTCGGTCCCAGCCTTTGAACAAGGCCGGGTGACTCCAATCGCCGGCGCTCGGCACAGAGAGGCAGAGCCAGACGCGTCTGCTGCCGCCGGGGCCGTGCCCAGCACAGCCTGCACCAGCCCAGCGTGGGGCTGCCCCTTTGTGACACGCTCACCATGGTTCTCTCATTTCCATGGCTGCAAAACCCCACCCCAACTCCATCCCCTTCCATTCCCTTCCCAAGGGCAGCCGGCCTAAGCCCAGCCAGGCCAGGCCTGAGTGTTTCACACTGTCTAGGAAGGAGACCCTTTCCAAAGCTACTTTTCAAGGCCTTTATTTCTGTAATTCCCACTCAGTTCTGGATTGCAGCCTGTTGGTGTGGCATTTTGTTTAATTCTCTTCACATCAAACCAAGTGCTGGGACACAAACAATGGCACCTGGTGGTCGAAGTAAAAGCAGCTTTGCACTCCCCAGCAGATGAGCCCATAATTCAGTTGGCTGACAGCTGTAGGGAGCAAACTGACCATCCAAATGTTCCACTTTTGCTCTGCTTCATTGTACCAGGGCTTTATTCGCTGCTTTCTTTATTGCAGAGACACCCAAACCAAACATAAACATGATCTGCCTCAAAACACTTCTTATCTTGGCAGCTCCTGACAATTCAAAATTTTCTTAATGGAAATATCACAATAGGCAAGTCATTCTGAAATACTCCCCAACACAGCAGATAAAACTAATCATGCTTGATTTGGCAGAACTAAGGCCGATCTACAGGACCCCTGGGGCTGATCCCTTTTTCTCATCTTCAAGTCTCATCTCTCCTATCTAATCAAAGAAGCTTTGCATTCTGCATTAGATGCTCCCAGTGTTCAGTGGGCCGATATGATCAGTGTATCTGTAGGGTGTAAATTTCCCATGCAGAGTTCTCCTTTGTTGTTCAAGGGGTTTATTCCTGCTTTCTTTCCTGCAGACACACCCAAACCCAACATTGCAACACCTGCCTCAAAACAATTCTCATTTGGACTGTCCCTGAAAATTCAAACTTACACTCAGAGCATTTCCCTGTCCCCAGGGACAGGCTCCAAGGCTGGGCTCTCCCCTGCACGGAATGAAGAAGAGCTGCTGCCCTTGCCAGCAGCTCTGGGCTCTCCCCATCAGCGCTTTGAATGCAGCTTTTGTGCACACTCTGCCTGTCTGAGCCCAGCAGCATTCCCGGGCATCAGCAGTGCTGCTGCAGGCCAACATCCTCCAGGCACAGCTGCAGCAAGGAGATTGCAACAAGGCCTGGCCGCAGGAGTCTCCAGCCTGCAGCAGCCCTTCACCTGCGGCGGAATCATCTTGCGCTGCCATGGGGGAGCAAAGGGGGCGAGGGGCTCTTTGCAGATGAGGGTCTCCTCCATGTGCTGCTGCTCGCTGGGCTGATACAGCTGCTGCTACCCTCCCCCACAGCTGTACCAGGAGCCTGTCTGGGAAAATAACACGGCCAGTACCAGTGCCAGCCACCCATCCCTGCCATGGCCCTGCCCACAGGGCGTCCTGCCCACCAAACTGCTCCAGTCAGGTCATGTCAGACACCATCAAAATACCTTCAAGCAATGCATTTTCCACATTCTGGCAAAGTCATGGCCATACAGGCCACATGCTGGAGGCAGACTGCTGTTGGCAGAATGGGGAAGCCCCAGCAGCTGCTCTCCCCAGGCTGGATGGCCATGGCAGCAGAGGCAAGTCTCTCACCGTGCCCACTGCTGTGGGACCCAGTGCTTTGGGCATGTTCCCACTGAACTCAGGCTGCTGCTACAGCAGCACCACGCCTTCACACACATCATAACAAAGAGTTGGAATGGCACACAGGACTGCCCCAAGAGATACAAAAAGAACAAAAAAAAAAAAAAAAAGAAAAGTAGTAGGGGAGGGGGCAAGTGAGTTAGAATAGTTCATTCATTTTTAATGCAAGCATACCTGGATTTAAGCAGGGACACTGGGCTAATCCTACTGGGGACTGGTTTGTAAGCCTTGTCTGTAGCAATTCCCACCAGTCTACAAGCATTTTTCAGCAGAAAGGGGTAGATAAGTGTCCTGGTTTAGGGCAGATTTGGTAGAGAATTTCCAAAGGGGCCCCTCCAGAAAGCAAACCCACTCGGCCCCTCCCCCCAATCGGTTCAGGAAGAATTCCTTGGAGAGAAGCGGAAAGAACCTGTTTATTTGACAGGCACAGCACCCCCCAGCACACAAAATGAACAACACCAGATGACACCGCTCTGAAAAAGATGACAAATTCAGACAGTCTCTCTCAGGGGTGGGATGGTCGCTCTGTCCTCAGTCCCTCTGGCGCTGGGGCAGCTGCTGCAGCCACAAGGTGCAAAACTCTCGGTGTTCCCAGGTCCCAGTCCGGAGCAGGTTCGAAATGGTCGAAAAAAGAAAAGGTGTAGGAACGGGTGCGGGGGTTGCACGGTCGGGACGAATGGAGACAAGAGATCTCTGCAGCCAGGTCGTGGAACTTGGGGTTTATTGGAAAGGGCCTGGGTGCAGGGCCCTGCTGGGAGCTGCCAGCCGCAGCTTGGAGCAGGCCCGAGAGAAGAGAGGGGTAGAACGTAAGAGAGTAAAGGGGTGAGAACTAAGAGTGTGGGAAGAAGTGGAAGATGCAGTGGAAAGAGCAAAGAGAAGAGAAGGGAAGGGAAGAAAAAGGGTGGTCGAAGTTCCCGTTACAATACAATAAATCATCTTCTGTTTTGAATATTCTGATTCTCACTAACCAATCTAGTACAATATACAAATCCTATAGCATTTCCATACAACCTATAAGAATCACTACATTACCATACTGTGTTACATTTTAAACCCTAAAAACTCTTCTTTGGACCCCTTCTGCCAAGCTGGCAGGGTCTGCTGGACCCTTGGACCTGCCTGCAAGCAGAGGGTGTTGTTTCATCAATAGGGGATCACCTTCAGCCGGCCACACCATTGTTTTCCCGTTGTTCAGTAACTAACGGATCTCAAAACTTGCTTTCATTTCAATCTCGCTTATAGTTTGATATTCTCAAAATCTTTTGCCAGGCAATCATATTTATAAGGCTTTCCTGTTTCATTCACCCCAACATCTCCCCCGTTCTGATGAACAACCAAAATACTTGACACTGTCTTTCTCGTAATTCTTTGCACACACTGAAGTATACAGGGTACTGTTACTAAAACTACAATTATTACTATTAGAATAATCAAGTCTATTTTACAGAGTTCCTTTAGCCAAGGTGCAAAGCTCCAACCCTCAAACTGTCTAGCCAAGATGGGTCATTTACTGTAATTTGGTTAGCTAAATCTTTTAGGTTCTGTAGCTGTTTATGAATGGAAACAGAATGATCAGATAAGTTCATACAGAACAATCCTTCAAAATCTTCACAACTATGCCCATGTGCTAGTAAAAGAAAATCAATGGCAGCTCTGTTTTGTAAAGTGGCATGTCTGATTGCCTGTGCATTTTGGTGGAAAAATGCATGACTCAGTTTGGCTTGTTCAATAGTGTTAGGTAAGGTAGTTGCAGCAAGCACCGAGGTAGAATTTTCAATGTTTGTTTCAACTTCCTCATCAGATTCTGCTGATGCCAATGCATCCGCTCGTGCATTTCCTTCTGCCATAAATCCTGTAAGACCCAAATGAGATCTAATGTGAGAAACAAAATAAGAATTAGTTCTGTGTGATAGGATTTGGTAGAGACAGGTAAGCCAAAGACACAACTTGTCGTTGTTCACATCCTTTAGAACAGAACCTTCAATTTTCTTAATAATATTAGCAACATGTGCTGAATCAGTGATTAAGTTGAAAGGTTCTGGGAAGAGCTGAAATGCTCTTACAACTGCAGCCAATTCAACAATCTGAGGAGAACCTTCAACTTTTTGGATATCTTGTTCCCAGACTTTAGTATCTTTATTCTGCCATGTAACTACTGAATTGTGCGTTCGCCCTGACCCATAAGTGAAGACCGTGACTGCATCCAAAGGCTCTTCACCGATGAGGGGTTTCTCTTTGTAGCATAACATAGCTCTGATCATTTTGTGTGCCGGGTAATGAATAGAACACATGCCTGGAAAATCGAGTAAGGCATACAGCAAGTCCTCTGATTTTTGCATTGCTCAATCAAAATCGTTCTGCTTCATGGGCAAATAGATAATTGTGAATTCATGACCTGCTATTGAAAGAAACCTTGCTCTACCTTCGATGATGATTTGAGACATCATTTCTAAAGGTGTGAGGATTGTCTTTGGCGACCTGTAGGGAAGGAAAACCCATTTGATTATTAACAACGGATCTTTTTGAGAGGAATCCCATTGAAAAATGAGACTGCACAGTCTCAGCTTTTCTCCTAAAACTGCAAGGAAAAAGGGTTGATCAGGAATACAGCGATGTGCCTGCGTGTTCTGCAGAGCATCAGTACATTGTCTATAAGTGGCTAGTACCCCTGTAAGCAGTCTTTTCCATTTGAGTTCCCATAGCATATCTTGTGAGTCTGTGAGAATTATAGTAGCAAGATTTTTACAGTCATTTGGTGTGAGTGTATGTCCTTCCAGGGTACTTTTCAGCAGTTGCTTAAAATATGGGGAGCAGATACCACTATCCCTTATTGCTTTTCGTAGATCTTTTATCTCATGAGCTGGGATAGCTACCCATGTTCTGGGACCACCAGCTTGCTGGCTGAATAGCACAGGCATAGCTAAAGGATTTAGACTTTCTTCTTTGCAAATCTGCCATCTGATTTCGTGCCAATCTGTAAGTTGGAAATTATCAAAATATTTTTGTGAGTTTTCTAATTTTCTAATTTTGTGAGTTTTCTAAACCCTGGCGAATGTTCAGGGTTTAGAGTCTCATTTTGGGTTGAGAAATCAGTCCCAAACACTTGGGGGGACTTTGGGGCTATTTGGGAACAGTTCCTTTTCAAAATTATTTTGTGTTGGGATCAGATGGTTGGCATTCGCAGGAGCTAAATGGTTCTCTGTCTGTCCTGGATTTATTAAAGGAGCTGTCATATTCCACCCTCCCCCTCCTAGTTGCACGGGTTGTGTGCATGGCTGTGCGTAAGCCCCACTCTGTGCTGGGAGAGCGGAAGGAAAAATCACGGTTGGGTGTTTGAGGAGATGCGGTCTTGATCCGGTGCTGCTGTGGTCGGCTGCGGGGTGCGGCAGCGGAGGAGGCAGGAACTCGGGAGGCGGAAGCACAGATTGCGGCAGGGGAGGCACATTCGGTGTCAGTTGTGCAGGGCTGCGCACTGCGGAGGTTTGTCCCAGGGATGCGGCTGTGCAGGCGTCATCACACACCGGAAGAGGCAGAGACGCGGAAGAAGAACGCAGAGACGCGGAAGAAGACACTGCAGGCGGCTGTGGTGCTGTATGTAGATCCGGTGGTGGCGCGGAGTGATATTGCTGGTGCGGCGGTTGCAGCAGCAGCGCATGCGCAGGTTGCGCCACTAACTCAGTGTGGGGGTGGCATCATGGCGAGAGGCGGAATGGCCGGCGCACCGGGGGCTGTGGCTGCGGTCGCGGAAGGGAACGGCGGGACGTTTGCGACCGTAGGAGGCGGTGGGGCCGCGCCATCTAGCAGATCGGAAGCGGAAGGTTGCAGTGGGCACAGCTTGGCCCGGGGCGCGGCTTGCCTCGGGGCCGCGGTGACGTGTGGCGGCTGTACGAGCGGGAAGGCAACTTCGGACAGCGGCAGGGCAGCCCCGCCAGCAGGAGATAGTCCCGGGGTGGCGGTATGCGGAAGAAGCGGCGTGGAGACAGCGGAAGTCAGCTGAAGGGGTGCCGAGCCGGGCGGTGGGCCGGTCAGTGCCTCAACAGTGGCGTACAGCTGCTGGGGACTTGGGAGCTGAGCTGGAGTGGCTGCCGGCCCGGCGGGCATAGACGGGAGAGGCTGCGGCCACCACTGCAGACGCCGCGGCGCTGCACGGGGTGCACTGGGAGACCCGGTGCCAGCGCAGGCAGTGTTGTGCCAGGACCGGAGGGTTGCGCCGAAACGCCTGCAGGGACCGGCCCAGCCACGGGCGTCTGCCCCACCGCGGGGCCCGCGGGCATGGACGGGAGGGACTGCGGTCACCGCTGCAGACGCCATGGCGTGGGCACAGGGTGCCCTGGGGGGCTGGCAGAGGCGGGATTAGGGGGCGGGGCCGGTGTGATGCTGCTTGACGGGCTGGCAGAGGCGGGGTTAGGAGGCGGGGCCGCGAGGATGGCGAAACAGAGGGCGGGGGGGCGCGGCAGCAGGGATCGCGGCAGCAGGGATCGCGGCAGCAGGGATCGCGGCAGCAGGGATCGCGGCAGCAGGGATCGCGGCAGCAGGGATCGCGGCAGCAGGGATCGCGGCAGCAGGGATCGCGGCAGCAGGGATCGCGGCAGCAGGGATCGCGGCAGCAGGGATCGCGGCAGCAGGGATCGCGGCAGCAGGGTCGGATGTCGGCACTGCGAGGCGGGGGAGGGCGGCAAGGGTGAGCAGGACCGCGGGCACCGGAGCCGTGGGATCCGACGGGGGCGCGGGGATCGCGTCCCGCTCCAGACCCGCGGCGGCAAGAGGCGGACTCGCAACAGAAGCAGAGCTCGGCGGGGCGGCTGCTGTGGCCATCCCCCTTGCAGCAAAGAGCTCGACCACAGCTCTGCAAGCCGGGACCAGCTGTGCGGCAGCCATGTCCCGGCGGGAAATACTATTAAAGAGCTTAATTCCAACTGTGTCCCAAAAGTCTCTGGTAAAGACAGCTGAACGGTCAGCATTTGGGAAATTAATTAAAGTCCATTCTAAAAGAGTTTTTAATTCCTGCTTCGGTAATTGACTTGGCATAGAACTTAATAAATGCTTTAGTTGCTTATAGAGATCTCTGTCGTGGGCAGAGTGAGTTTGTCCCATTATTAGACCAGTGTGTCACCAACCTCGGTGTTGTACAAGCAGTGTCCTCAATCAGAGCTCCATCACAGGGGCTAGCCAGGCACTCCAGTCCGGGCTCAGGACGCTGCGTTCAGGTTCCTCCTCAGAGCTCCGGGTCTCGGCCGCTGCTTGGCAACGGCTTTCCGTGCTCGGAACCTTGCAGGTAGTCTACGCTCACAGCTCCAGTGCGGGCGGTGCTTTGCAGCACTCGCCTGAGCTCACCACTCGCGGCAAAGTCCCTCCTTAGAGCTTCGGACAGCGCTGCTTAGCAACGTCTCCGTGCTCGGGGGGATGCCACGGGCAAACTTCTTCAGAGAGCTCCAGGTAACTGCTGCACGGCAGCGGTCACCCGTGCACGAGGGCAGGCAATTTCCTCCAAGAGCTCCAGGTAGTCACCAGTAGCGACTCCCCATGCTCGGGGTTTTTGCCTCGGCACAATTTTAAGAGCTCCAGCTTTCATGCTGCGCAGCAACGGTATGCCGTGCTCACGACACCTTTAAGGGGACTATTACTGGTCTTTGTAGTTATCGTGCATGCAGAAGTATCCAACAGGTGGAAAAGCTGAGCTGGCCCTTTAACCACGTCTGGCAAAAGCCACAGTCTCTGTGTCCTGCCAGGTTGATAAGAAACCAAAACAAAACTTTCACTCTTCAGGGCCACTCTTAAAGGTACAGAACATAATATCCAACATTAACAGAACACATGAATGGGGATACAAGCATCATAACGTCACCCTAGGACAGGGAGATTTTACAGCACATTCATGAGCAAGTCTCAGCCAGTACTCAAAGTACAAGGCAAATACTCCCAAATCAGCAACCCATAGGGAAATGAAGAAGAAAAGCAGATGAAACAAGTGCCATTCTTGCTGAATTGCCTGCATTTATCCCATGGTCCAACCTTTCTGTACAAAAGCACCTCAGTTCAAACACAGCTTAAGATCAAGGAATTCAAGTGTTTCAGGAGCCTGATTCGAGAGTGATCAAAGCCTGATTCCTATTACTTTCAAGGAAATTTATTTATATTTGTATTTATAGGGGTACTCATAAGCTTTCTTAGCAGTTTCTAGTCTCAATTTTTACTCATCAGCAGTTTCTATTCCCAATTTTTACATCACAATTCTATACACTATTGTGATTTAGTTTTTCTCAGGATGTATCCCAAAAGGAGTATCCCCACATGGTGGTGGTCCGGTTTCCAAAAGAGGAAAGACAAATCCCATCTGGTGAAGTCCAGCTCCCCAGACGTGGGTCCACCTTTTAATTGCAGAGACTATTAATCTCAGTACAGTGAAGTCCAGCTTCCCTTGGTCGAAACCTGTCCTAGGGTGACGTTATGATGCTTGTATCCCCATTCATGTGTTCTGTTAATGTTGGATATTATGTTCTGTACCTTTAAGAGTGGTCCTGAAGAGTGAAAGTTTTGTTTTGGTTTTCTTATCAGCCTGGCTGGGACACAGAGGCTTTTGCTTGGGCTGCTTTTGCTTTTCGCTCTTGATCTCTCTCACTTGCTCTTGCTTGCTTCCCTCCTGCTTGCTTCAGCTCCTAGCTAGCTTAGCTAAACAGTCCAAATTGCTTCCTGGACTGTTTCTCCTCTCTTTTCTTCGACCATCCCGAACCTGCTCCGGACTGGGACCTGGGAACACCGAAAGTCCACACCTTGTGGCTGCAGCAGCTGCCCCAGCGCCAGAGGGACTGAGGACAGAGCGACCACCCCCAAGAGAGACTGTCTGAATTTGTCATCTTTTTCAGAGTGGTGTCATCCGGTATTGTTCATTTTGTGTGCTGGGGGGTGCTGTGCCTGTCAAATAAACAGGTTCTTTCCCCTTCTCTCTGAGGAATTCTTCCCGAACCAGTTGTGGGGAGGGGCCGTGTGGGTTTGTTTTCTGGAAAGGCCCTCCTTTGGAAATTCTCTACCAAATCTGCCCTAAACCAGTACAAAATTTTGGCGTCCCAACGCACAGGGCTCGAGAGAGAGTGGAAAAAACCCTGTTTTGACTGCATTTTGGTTGCCATTACTCTGTGTTTGTTTAAATCAACTAATAGCCATGGTTTTTGAACTCATAATGTCTATTGGGGTGAAGGCTTGCATGTATTTCTGGTCCCTAGGGTTTTTTGAGATCTTAATACCTCTGTGGTCTCTAGGTTTATTTTCTTATCCAGAAATAGTTCTAGTGTTGTCCTTAATACGTAGTTTTTATAGCAGAGGGGCAGTGACCAGAATAGCTATCCTGCTGGGCTTGGTGGCAATGATTTGTAAGAAGTTTGTAAACATGCTGGGGTCTGCTCCAGGTATGAATGGTTCCTGGCTATGGTTATGCATCCAGTTTGTTAGAGGAGGAGCAGCAGGAAATGAGGTTTTTCAGCCTTTGCTTCCCTTCTTCCCCTATGAATCGGTTGCATCACTAGTGAAGGATGTTCAGTTTCCTCTCAATGTTAAAGAAACCATCTTTCTGGTATTTAATCTGATAACCTTCCTCTATACAGCCTGCTGCTTCTCTAGAATGAGGGCTGAGATTTCTAGACAGGCTGATGAGACGCCTGACTCAGGAGTAGACCCCAGTGTGGAAAATCCCAAGTGGTGTGGAAAATGGGAGGATATGGCCCAAATCCTGAAGGAATTCTCTGACCCTATAGTCTGGGACTTTCCCCATGAACAAATTCAGAACCCAGTTGAGGTGGGGAGATAGCTGAAAGAGAAGTACCAGCATGAGCCTAAGGAGAGAAAGATCATTGCAGTGAGCTGGGCCCTGGCCTATGCTTATCGCACACTGCTAGATACTGCAGGGCAGCAGACAGAGGCAGGGGGGCAGCGAGATAAATCAGCTATCCCAGTCACTCAGGCTGTAGCAAACAGCCCAGGCTCGAAGCCAGCAGCCAAACCAGACAGTGAGCCTAAGCCAGCATCTAAACCCATGGCTGTTGCTACCAGTACTAGAAGTGGGAAATACACGGAAAAAAACTAATCGACCAGTGGATGATGACGATGATGATGATAGCAGAGAAGGAACCTCAGTGCCTCCTGACATAAAATCAGGAGTCAAAGCAGCAGGTGCAAGATCAGATGCAAATACTGAGTCCTTTTCCCTGAAGGACCTTCGTGGCCTACGGAAGGATTACACCCAACGACCTGATGAATCCATAATTAGTTGGTTAGTCCATCTCTGGGATGCTGCAGGCGAGGCTACAATTCTGGATGGCACTGAAGCGAGGCATTTGGGGTCCCTGTCACAGGATCCTGTCATCGACCAAGGAATGATGAGGGGGGCTAATCCACGCAGCCTCTGGTCACGGGTCTTGGACAGTGTTGCACAAAGATACCTGTGTGCAGATGATCTTTATATGCAACAAACACAGTGGAAGACCATAGAGCAAGGGATCCAACGCCTGAGAGAAATGGCAGTGGCAGAGATTATCTTCTCAGATGACATGACAACTAAGAACCCAGACTTAGTACCATGCACGTCTGTGATGTGGCGAAAACTTGTGCGACTTGGGCCACATGAATATGCTTCTGCCTTAGCCATAATGAAGAGGGATGAGAGGGATGAGACTGTGCTGGATATGGCAAGGAAGCTCCGAGCATATGCAGATGCTGTGCATGGCCCAACACATGCCAGAATCGCAGCAGTAGAAACACGTCTGCAGAAATTAGAGGATAAGATAGAGGAGAATCATAAGAAGCTCAGAGAGGAGATTAAAGAAGACCTTCTCCAAATCTCGGCAGTACAGATCAGAGGTTCTGGTATCCAAGGCAAGACATTTCCCAGATGGTGAGAGACGGTACACCCCACGAACTGAGCTGTAGTTCTACCTGTGTGATTGTGGAGAAAACATGGGGAGGTGGGATGGAAAACCTACTGCTGTTCTGGCACGACGGGTGCATGAATTGAAGGCAGCCACCAAAAGGAAAGCAGCTCCAGTTGCCTGTAGCCAAACTGCCAGGTATGATGATGATGACATGTCCGATCCCCTTGAAGGAACATCCAAGACATATGCCCAGGGAAAGAAGGATGGCCAGGCTTAGAGAGGCCCTGCCTCTAGCCAGGTAGAGGCCAGGGAAAATCATGTTTTCTGGTCTGTGTGGATTCGTTGGCCTGGCACATCGGAACCACAAGAGTATAAAGCTTTGGTAGATACTGGTGTGCAATGTACATTAATTCTGTTGAGATGTGGGGATGGAGTCTGTTTCTATTGCCGGTGTGACAGGGGGATCCCAGGATTTCACTTTGGTGGAAGCTGATGTGAGTGAGCCTGACTGGGAATGAGTGGAAGAGACATCCTATCGTGACTGGCCCAGAGGCCCCATGTATTTTGGGCATAGACTACCTCCAAAGTGGGTATTTCAAAGACCCAAAGGGACTCAGATGGGCATTTGGAATAGCTGCTGTAGAGACAGAGGGTATCAAGCAGTTGAACAGTTTGCCTGGACTGTCAGAAAACCCATCTGCAGTAGGACTCCTGAAGGTAGAAGAGCAACGAGTGCCAATTGCCACCTCAACAGTGCATCGCAGACAGTACCGAATGAATCGAGATGCTGTGATCCCCATCCACAAAATGATCCGTGAGCTGGAGAGCCAAGGGGTGGTTAGCAAGACCCACTCACCCTTCAACAGCCCCATTTGGCCTGTGCGTAAATCTGAAGGAGAATGGAGACTGACAGTGGACTATCGTGCATTGAATGAAGTGACTCCACCACTGAGCGCTGCTGTGCCGGACATGCTGGAACTCCAGTACGAGCTGGAGTCCAAGGCAGCAAGGTGGTACGCCACTATGGACATTGCCAATGCATTTTTCTCCATTCCTCTGGCAGCAGAATGCAGGCCTCAGTTTGCTTTCACCTGGAGAGGCGTGCAGTACACCTGGAACCGACTGCCCCAGGGGTGGAAGCACAGCCCCACCATCTGCCATGGACTGATCCAGGCTGCACTGGAAAAGGGTGAGGCTCCAGAACATCTGCAATATATTGATGACATCATTGTGTGGGGGAAGACAGCAGCAGAAGTGTTTGAGAAAGGGGAGAAAATCATCCAGATTCTCCTGAAAGCTGGCTTCGCCATCAAGAAGAGCAAAGTCAAGGGACCTGCTCAAGAGATCCAGTATCTGGGAGTGAAGTGGCAAGACAGACGGCGTCAGATTACCACCGATGTCATCAACAAGATCACAGCAATGTCTCCACCATCCAGTAAGAAAGAAACACAAGCTTTCCTAGGCGCCATAGGTTTTTGGAGGATGCATATTCCCGAATACAGTCAGATCATGAGCCCTCTCTACCTGGTCACCCGTAAGAAGAACACTTTCCACTGGGGCCCTGAGCAGCAACAAGCCTTTGCACAGATCAAGCAGGAGATTGCTCATGCAGTAGCCCTTGGCCCAGTCAGGACAGGACCAAAGGTGAAGAACGTGCTCTACTCTGCAGCCGGGAACCATGGCTTGTCCTGGAGCCTTTGG
Organism: Geothlypis trichas; assembly: GCA_009764595.1. NCBI lineage: Eukaryota > Metazoa > Chordata > Aves > Passeriformes > Parulidae > Geothlypis > Geothlypis trichas. The sequence continues at coordinate 65,085 of WSPJ01000083.1, forward strand.
CAGAAGGTGCCTGGGGAGACTTGAGGCTGACCACTGGGATTTTGGAGTCGAAGCTACAGAGGGTCTGAAGCCAACTACACTCCAACAGAGAAAGAAATCTTGGCTGCCTATGAAGGAGTCCAGGCTGCCTCGGAAGTAATAGGGACTGAAGCACAACTCCTCCTGGCACCTCGACTACCAGTACTGGGGTGGATGTTCAAAGCGAAAGTTCCCTCTACGCACCATGCCACCAGTGCTACATGGAGCAAATGGATTGCTGTTATCACACAGCGCGCCCGTATTGGAAAACTGAATCGCCCTGGGATTCTGGAAATAATTACAAACTGGCCGGAAGGTGAAAACTTTGGTCTCACTGATGAAGGGGAACAAGAAGTGACACGGGCTGAAGAAGCTCCACTGTACAACCAACTGCCAGCAAAAGATACACGATACCCTCTCTTTACTGATGGTTCTTGCTGCATTTTGGGAATGAACTGGAAGTGGAAAGCAGCGGTATAGAGCCCCACAGGACAGGTCACAGAGGCCACTGAAGGAGAAGGTGGATCAAGCCAACTTGCTGAACTCAAAGCCGTTCAACTGGCCCTGGACATTGCTGAAAGAGAGAAGTGGCCAAAGCTCTACTACTACACTGATTCATGGATGGTAGCCAATGCTCTGTGGGGATGGCTGGAGAGGTGGAAAGAGGCTAACTGGCAGCGTAGAGGAAAACCAATTTGGGCTGCTGAAGAGTGGAAAGACATTGCTACCAGGGTAGGGAAACTGCCTGTGAAGGTCCGCCATGTGGATGCCCATGTCCCCAAGAGTAGAGCTAATGAGGAGCACCAAAACAATGAGCAAGTAGACCAGGCTTCAAAAATAGAGGTGTCAAAGATAGACTTAGATTGGCAACATAAAGGAGAGTTATTCCTAGCTTGATGGGCCCATGATGCCTCAGGCCATCAGGGCAGGGATGCCACTGATAAGTGGGCACGAGACCGAGGGGTGGATCTAACCATGGACAGTATTTCTCAGGTCATCCATGACTTTGAGACATGTGCTGCCATCAAGCAGGCCAAGCGAGTGAAGCCCCTGTGGTATGGTGGGTGGTGGTCCAAGTACAAGTATGGGGAGGCCTGGCAGATTGACTCCATCACCCTGCCCCAGACACGCCAGGGCAAGCGCTACGTGCTGACCATGGTGGAAGCCACCACAGGATGGCTGGAAACCTACCCTGTGCCTCATGCTACGGCCCAGAACACCATCCTGGGCCTTGAAAAGCAAGTTCTGTGGTGACATGGTACCCCTGAGAGGACTGAGTCAGACAACGGGACTCATTTCAAGAACAGCCTTATCAACACCTGGGCTAGGGAACATGGCATTGAGTGGGTGTCCCATATTCCCTACCATGCACCAGCTGCAGGCAAAGTGGAGAGGTACAATGGACTGATAAAAACCACATTGAAAGCATTAGGTGGGGGAACTTTCAAAAACTGGGAACAGCATCTGGCAAAAGCCACCTGGTTAGTTAGCACCCGAGGCTCTACCAACTGAGTGGGCCCTGCCCAATCTGAACCTTTGCATAGAGTAGATGAAGACAAAGTCCCAGTGGTATATGTCAGAGGTTTGTTAGGGAAAACAGTTTGGATTAATTCTGCCTCGAATACAGACAAACCCATGCGTGGGGTTGTTTTTGCTCAGGGACCAGGTTGCACATGGTGGATAATGCAAAAAGATGGAAGAACACGATGTGTACCTCAGGGAGATCTGATTGTTGGATAAAACCTATGTGTAAATATCACTGTTTGCTGAATGCTGAATTCTATTACCATTGTCTGTGTATAGCTGTATAATGAATGTATAATGCATGTATTTATAGAGTTAGAATTTATATTAGTTTTAGTAATAAGCAGACAATATGGGGATAAGGGGTGGAATGTCCTGGGTTGGCTGTATGATGCTTTTATCCCCAATTGTCTTGTTCTGTTCATGCTGAATAGTAAGTTTTGCACCTTTAAGACTTATTACAGAGAGTGAAGGGGGAGAGTAAATGCAGGGATTTTTTTTCCCTCCAGACAATGCAGTCACTCCCCCACATTCCTTCTCCTGGCCGGCAGTTGTTGTCTGCAGACAGACAGCCGCACAGAGCTCTTCTTTTGCTTTTTAGTTAGTTTTCAGCTAGCTGAGGCAAAGAAGTTCCCTGGACTGTGGTTTTTTTTTCCTTTTCTTTGGACCTCTTGAAACCTGCTCTGGACTGAACACCCAGGGGAGCACCGGCAGCTCACATTTCTGGCCCACCGGGCTGGGCCCGGCCTGCGACAATTCCAGCACCGGAGGGACTGATCAGAGACTGAGTGAACTGCAACCCGGGGAGGGGGTTTTCTCAGTTTGTCATCTCTTTTAGAGTGGCAAAGGGTCTCATTGTTTGGTATTGTTTTAGTTTTATTGTTTAATAAACAGTTTTTTCCACCTTTCTCCAAGGAGGTATTGTTTTCCTCCCGGACCAGTTGAGGGGGGGAGGGGCCGATTGGATCTGTTTTCTCACTGGAGCTACTTGGGGGATTTTTCCCCAAATTTACTCTAAACCTGGACACAGGGGGATCCCCGAAGGTAACAGAGTGTGACGGTGGTCACAGGGGTTTGCAAATGAAGGAAGAGACGGAAATGTTGATTCCATGATCAGAAGGCTGGATTTATTATCTTATGATATATATATAACATTATAACTATACTAAACAGGAATAGAAAAGAAGGCTTCTTCAGAAGCTGGCTAAGCTAAGAATAGAATAGAAAGAATGAATCACAAAGGTTTGTCTCTCAGCAGAGAGCGAGAGCAGCGTGAGTGGTCAGTAGATCCAAACATCTACAGAAGACCAATCACAGGTGGACCTGTTGCATTCCACAGCAGCAGATAATAATTGTTTACATTTGCTACTGAAACTTCTCAGCTCCAGCAGGAAAAATCCTAAGAAAAGATTTTTCACAAAAGGTGTCTGTGACATGTCACCTTTCTTTTTTTAGTTAAATTAAAAAGAAAAAATGCTGGTGTGGGATGAACAGGGAACTTCTTCACCAGTAGAATATACAATACTATCATATCACTATAACAATCTTACAATATAAGAAAATGCAAAAACAATGCAACGAAAATTCAAGTCCAAGCAGCTGAGTTTCAGGAAAAGTCCATGGACTGAAGGTGTTCCTCTTTGACATATCTGAAAGTCCTTTTTGGTCCTGAAACAAGCTTCTTGCAGAAAAGTCCATCAATAGTTATCAAGCAATTTCAAACAACCTTGAGAAAATTTCTGGAATGTCCTGGCCACAGCCCTTTATTGAACAACTTGGGCTGAAGCTAATTTTTGGCCCTTCAATCCTTTTGAGCTGCTGCCAGATCTTTCAACCCTTTGTATTTAAATTTTTTTTTTGTTTTGTTTTGTTTTTGTTTTTTTTTTTTAGGAAAGACCAGCAGCAGCAGAGGAGCCAGAGAAAGGCTCTGGAGGCCCTGGCCCTCAGACCTGGCCCACAGAAAAGTGGCCCAGGACCGGAAGAGGGAAACAGAACCCCAGAACCCCCAAAACTAACAGGAGGCCAGGAGGTGGACCTGGGCCAAGGAGCCAAGCCAAGCAGCCCAGGCCCAGTCCCCGAGGCAGGGTGTGCCTTGTCACAGACCCGCATCCTGCGGCCAGTACAATGGCAGAACGGGTGACCAAATGGTTCCTTTCCCCACAATCACTGAGACATCCCAGCAGCAGGGGAACAGAAGCTGTCCCAAGAACCCTCATCTTGGGTCTAGGAATGTTTGTTCCCCACAGCAAACGAGTGATGCTCGCTTCTCGCTGTGCCCTCTGCCTCTGCAATGCAAATGCAGAAAGTGTTGCTCCCGTCTGCCTCCAAGGGGCCATCCTCGACCAAACACCCCCTAACCCGCCGAGAATGCTGATTTTGAACGCTGGCAGCTGGGCTGCACAAACAGCCAGCTGTAGAGCCATGCCTCCTCCACGGAAGGAGAGACCGGCACCCTGTTCCCCTGTCCCAGCTCCCCCACCGGGGCAGGCCCAGGTCAGCCCGAAAAACTCGGGGGGGAAAGTCATGCTGGGTGCAGGGGCCTGCCGCGGCGGCCACCGCTGGGAGCAGCGGGACAACGGGCTGCTCCGAGGGTCGCGCGGGCCTCGGTGCCGGTTCCAGCAGCCTCCTGAACTGGGACTGCCTTGGCAGGAGGTGGTGAAGCTACCGTTGGAACTGGCGGGGACGGCGGCGGCGGATTGCTCTCCTCAGATGCAAGTCCGTTGCCTAGCAACCCTGGCGCAGCCGCGGGCAGTGGCGCCCAAGGAAGCGTCCGCGGGGCGGGTTCGGGAGGCGGCCCCGCCGGCCTAGCAGGCGGAACCTCGAAGGCTGGCGCCGCCCCCATCTCTGAGCGGGGCAGGGCCCAAGAGGCCGGCCAGGGCGGTGCTCGGGCCGGTGCTCTCTGCACTGACTGCAGCAGCAGCACCACCCACGCTTCATCCCTCGTATAGGGGGGGGGGGGGGGGAACGGCTCTGTCTGAGCATGCTCCGAAGACGCAGAGAAAAAAACTTCATCTGCGGGCGAAACTTTGCCCCCCTGCTTGGGCTCAGGGGGGCTGTGAAGCAGCAGATCATCCTCCTCCAATGGGTCTTCTCCTGTGGGAGTTGGAGGAAACTGAGTGGGCCGGTTGCAGTTAGCAATAAAGGGAGAAACAGCTGCTCTCCGTTTCAAGACTGGAAAGAGCATCCTAAATGCTGGATAAATTCGCGGGTGTCCCAGTCCATGTTCCAAAACGAACTGGAAAATGGAGTCCATGCACTCCCATACAAACATGTCCGGGGCATACAGCACATTCGTATAAAACCCAAAAAGCTTTGCCCATCGCAAAAACTCCGAGAAATCTCTCTCCAACAGGAGAATTCTGTCCTCTTCACCCCATTTTTGCCAGAGGGCAATAAGTTTCTCCTCTGAAGGGGAGAATGGAACCTCTGCCTCTATGGGAGAAGTTCTCCAGAGTAGCAGCTACAAACTACCAATGGCCACATTTTCAGGAGGAAAAATGCTAACAGTACATTGAGACAGCGTCCAACACTCTCTGGCCAGCTGCATGGTGCTGCTAGGCTTTCCGAACATCTTCCTGGAGGCTTTTCAGAAGGTTCTCTTTGTGGTCAGTCTTGGCTGTGAGCTCTGTCCAAACCAGGATCTTCAGTTCTTCAGCTCCTGGCTTCAGCTCCACTTCAGTGGTCACTTGTGAAGCAACCATCAATGCCACACATTTGGGGTTTACCTAGTGCAGAAAATGCACCTCTGGGGGTCTCACCAACTGATGAGTTGTCCTCTTCAGTCGAGGGTCACCAGTCGTGACGGTGGTCACAGGGGTTTGCAGTTCAAGGAAGAGACGAGGATGTTGATTCCACAATCAGAAGGCTTGATCTATGATATATATATATAACATTATGACTATACTAAAAAGAAATAAAAAGGAAAGGGCTTCTTCAGAAGCTGGCTAAGCTAAGAATAGAATAGAAAGAATGATAACAAAGATCTGTCTCTTGGCAGAGAGCAAGAGCAGCCCAGCCGTGAGTGGTCAGTAGATGCAAACATCCACAGGGGACCAATCACAGATCCACCTGTTCCATTCTACAGCAGCAGATAACCATTGTTTACATTTGTTGCTCAAATCTCTCAGCTCCAGCAGGAAAAATCCTAAGAAAGGATTTTTCACAAAAGGTGTCTGTGACACATCAAGAGTAGAAGGAGTCCTTCTTTGTGCCATGGCCTTCCTGTCACACATAGCACCGCCTGGAGATCCTTTTGCCATTGTGACATCTTCCTTCCATGCCCAGTGCTCTCACCACCGTGCATGGACCAGGGGCTGCCTCGAGGGGTTTTTTTTAAGGATGCCTTGTCCCTTTCCAAACAGAGCACAGTCTCACCTCTGGAACCTCTGTCTCCCCCATTTCTTTTACACCCCCTGGGGCCGAGGGGTCTCAACACTGAACTCTCTTGGCTCTGAGCCCTTGTTTCCCCTGATGCAGTCTCTGTATTACAAGGAAACAGTCCATGGCTATACAAAAATGAGTCCAGCAAAAATGCCAGTCCATCTTCTCCATTCCTCCAACGTCTCTCTCTCTCTTGCCAGACCTTCATCACTGGCCCATTTCCTTCTTCATCCTCTACACTTATCTCTCTTCTAGGAAAGGGTAATGTTCTGTAAAGTTTTCATTGTCCACAAAGGGTTAAAAGCTCTCACAAGCGGCTGGACTCCTCGCCGCGCCGCACCCCCCTTTCGCTGCAGCAGCACATGGTATCACAGTCCAAGATAACAGTCCCAGGCAAGGCTCTCTCTCTCTCTGGGGGTGGGGGGGGGGCTGTCCGATGGCTCCTGGGGTCTCTCTCTCTCTCTCTCTCTCTCTCTCTCTCTCTCTCTCTCTTCCATCCTTCCACCCTTGGGGGGATGGGGCAGGCCTACCTCTCCCAGGGCCACATGGCTTTCCCCTCCCCCCCCCCAGCTAGCAGCTGGGCCGGGGGAGAGACCCAACTCTTCCCACCAGAAATTCAAAGAGAGCTTCCTCCGCAAGTGCTTTGCTTTCTAACCCCTGTGTGTGTGGTCTCAGAGGTGAGTCTAAATGTCTCCAGTGGCCACACCAGGTGCTAATATTAAATCTGAACACCTGTTGGTGACCACAGCATATCCCAGAAATCTCATTTCCTGTCAAACCAGTGCAATAATCCAATCTTGTTCATTATTGTTTAACAGAATTACTGTAATTTCTCCTGGATATTCTGCATCAATTCCTCCTGCCATGACAGGAACACTTTGCAAGGCCAAGCTTCAAGGGAGCAGTTACCAAAGAAAAGTGTCCTGGAGGAATCTGAATTCCTGTTTCGGAATTGATAGCTCTCATATGCTTTGAATTTATCCTAATTAATTCCAGTGCATGAAAGCCCAGCCCTGCAGCCTCTGGGCTGGCCCTGCCAGGGGCCATCACAGCCAGAACAATTTCCCAGGCAGTCCCAAGTCTCACTGCCCATGGTTGGATTTGCAAATTAGGGGCAGCCATGCACAGCCAGGGTTTTCCATTTCCCCAGTGGGCCATTGCTAAGGGCATGGAGCACATCTGGGAGATGGGTTCTCCATGGGCAAAGATTCCCATCTCCTGATTTTTTCAACTGCTCTTTTAACAACCCCTTCACCCTTTCAACCAATCCTGTACCTTGTGCACAGTCTGGTACATGAAAAAACCTGGAGGCTTAATCACTGTATTTTTCACAGGAACAGACAAAGCACTCTGCATCACAGTATCAGCAAATCCTGTAAAAATCGCCAATTTCCTCCCTTTCTCCTTTTTTCACTGTATAGAATCTCACAAAGTTGATCACTGACATTAGGGTCCTGGCCAATTCTGTTCTGTAGGGTATTTAGTGTTACATCCCTGAGCAGCCAAAGATACCAAATTAGTATTGTCAACACTATTTCACATTATTATTATTTTATATGTACATATTGATATAGAAATATAGCTATGTAGATATAGACATATATATATATTAAAATCTATAAATATATATATGAAAGTCTTATTATCCTATAAATATGTATATAGTTATTTATTATATTAATATTTCACTTGCACAAATGCATCTGAACTCAAGATTAAAACCTTCTTCTGTTGCTCCATGTGGGAGCATTCCAACAAGAATTGTTCCTTCTGAAGGTGCTGTTTCCTCTGTACTCTTAACAAATTCATCCTTGTCTGCCCAAACCCACAAGGTCTTTTCCTTTTCCATGTGCAATTTTGGGATGCATTTGAAGACATCCAGGGGTGCAGCTTCTTTTACCCGACTGCCCCACTGCTCATACGGGGCTCCCACCTCAGCCAACTCCAGAGCCAGGGAACTCCAGGGAAGGGCTTCCCATCTGGGAATTTCTGATGGGCCTGATTCCTCACACTTACACTGAACAAGTGACATTTTGTTGGGATCTGGCCAGACTGTGCCAGTTTTGTTTTACCAGTGGGCAGGGTCAGCACCTAAGACACAGACTCCAAATGAAGGAATCAGTGTCATTTCCTGCAGTTCAGAGCAGCTCAGCAATGCACCAAATCATCCCCACCAAAGATTGCCTGCAGTGATTAACAAAGATCCAGCCCCAGTTACCCTCAGCCTTTTCCATCCCCCAGATCCACACAGCAGCTGGGGAAGCTGTCACAGCCAAGGGCTGCAGAGCCACTCCTGGGCACTGGGAATTCCTGCAGCTGCCTCCAGCCCCAGGTGAGGCTCCAACCCCGCTGGGAGAGGGCCCAGCTCTGACAGTGCTGAATGAACAAACTGACAGCACTGCTAGAGTGGCAACATCTGCTTTCATCCTCCTCTTGGGTCCCTCCCAAAGCCTGGCCAGGGCTCAAGGAGGAACTAAGGCAGCTGATTTTGACCATTCAGCCCCAAACAAGGCCAGATGTCAGATTTCATGGCTTCTAAATACACAAAGGTCAAGACATGTTTCACTAAGGAGTGGCTACATCTATCACAGCACTAATGACCATGCACATTTCCTTAGTGAGCAGATACAAAGATAACCTTTGCTTGGAAGGTTCATCCAGAGGCCACCTTTGGCTCAAGGCCTGCTGTCCAGGCCTCACTCAGGGCTGGTGTCCAGGCCTTGGCACTTCAGGGACGTGGTTTAGTGCTGGGCTTGGCACTGCTGGGTGAGCAGCTGCACTGGCTGAGCTCAGAGGGCTTTTCCAACAGAAAGGATTCTGGGATTCCATGATTCTATCCCATGCATTCAGCTGGGGCTATTTTAGCAGCATTACTTTGCTCCAAAAGTTCCCTCTTGCCCAGCTCCTGTGGCCTGAGGCTTCAGCTCCTTCAGCTCCTGGTGCTGAGTTGCTCATGTTGAACGAGACAACTCGGAGAGAAGAACACAGTCCATGCAATTCCTTCTGGGACACAGAGAGGGGAGGCTGTGCAAACAGGAGCATTGTTTGCTGTGGCCTCCTCTCTGCCCTTCATGCCTTTCAATGCTTTGAACCAACCAAGAGCTTTCTCCAAGAGTGCAATGGAGCAGCTGCTCCTGCTCCTGGGCCTGGCTTTCTCCAGTCTCTGCTCTTGCCTGGTTCTGTCCCTCTTGCTGTGCCCTCTATTCCCCCAGGGCTCAGTAGCTGCTGCCCAGGACTGTGGCACTGGCACAGATCCAATGCTCCAGACCCTCCTTTCTGTGCCCTTGGAGCTGCCTAGGCACAGCAGCCTTTTCTATCTGGAAGCTCCCCAGGGTCAGGGAGTGCCCAGCTCCGTTCCTTGCACAGCCTCCAGGAGCCCAGGGCTGCCATCTCAAGTTCCTGCTGGCACTGGGGGCTCCCAGGTGCCTCAGGCTGCTGTGACACCGCTGCACACGGCAGGGAAGAGGGGCAGGGGCTGTGCTGAAAGTTAGCTCCATGTGCTGCTGCCGCTGGTGTGTGGGAGCTTAGCATATTTCTCTGAATGTCCAAAGTCATCGAGAGAACCCTTGGGGGGCTCGGAGGTCCTGTAATGTTACCAGACATTCTTGGTGGCTGGACTTTGACTACAAATGGGGAGTGTTTGGACACATGAAGAAGAATTGTCCACAGGCACATGTACAAGTGCAAACACCAAAGCTGGAAAAGCCACTTTGTGCATGGTGTGGAAGAGGAAGGCACTTTGTGGGAGAATGTTATTCACAGGCGGACGCGGAAGGAAATCCTCTACCATATCCGGGAAACGGAAAAAGGAGCGCGGGAAATTGCCAGTGCGCGCAGACACAAGTGATGGCGATGGCACAAGACCAAGCAGGACGGTCATTGGAGAACATCAAGCAGATGCCCTCAGCAAGGTCCTCAGCCCATTCCCTGGTGATCCAGACCTCCTCCTACCAGGAGCACAGTGCACACTGGCAGCCTCTAAAGTAGTATGTTTCCTGGATGAAAGTCATGCAGAAATACCAAAAGGTATCTGTGGGGATTCATACAAGAAACGAGATTTTTTCATAGTAGGACTAGACAAAAGTAGCATCGTTGGTCTCATTGCTTATCCGACAGTCATCACAGCAGACAAGAATACTGAGCTGACAGTTTTGGCAAGAGCTCTCCGTCCACCATTGACCATGGCGGAAAACACTCAACTCGCAAGAGCTTTCGCCTTGCCACCACACGCCATTGAACAAGTCATGTCAATCTTCAGCGGGGAAGGGTTCCCTTTGAAGGAGCATGTTGAAATACACAACACATGGATAAAGCACATAGGTTGAGACTGACCCACACTCACTTGCAGGTTGACTTGCAGAAACAAAACAATAGCAGTCAGAGGAATGCTCGACACTGGGGCAGATGTCACAGTAATATCTTATGGCTTTTGGTCCGTGATTAGAGCTTGATTGCACCCTTGGGATCTCTCTCAGGCATAGGGGGAGCTTCTCTGTGTCTGCAGAGTGAGAATTCCATCGTTGTCACAGGACCAGGAGACAAGACGGCAATCATTCGTCCTTTTGTTGTGCAAAAGCCAATCACTGTTTGGGGAAGAGATCTTTTGGCACAGTGGGGCACGAAGATCGAAGTGGATTTTTAGTAAGGGTCACTGCGGCACTCGCTACATTGAAGCTGACTTGGAGAACGGATGATCGAGTTTGGGTGGATCAGTGGCCCCTTGAGTGAAAAAAGTTGAGTGCTCTGAAAGACCTGGTCCAAGAAAAATTGCAGAAGGGACACATCAAGCCAACAAACAGCCCTTGGAATTCTCCAGTGTTCGTCATCAAGAAAAAGCTAACAGGCAAGTGGAGGCTGTTGCATGATTGCAGGAAGATCAACGAAGTTCTCGAAGACATGGGTCCTCTCCAGCTGGGACTTCCGTCAGTTTTGATGATCCCCAGAGATTGGCTGCTTGTGGTCATTGACATCAAGGATTGTTTTTTCAGCATTCCGCTTCATCCAGATGATGGGGCAAGGCTTGCCTTTTCTGTTCCAAGTATTAACAGGGAAATGCCTCTGCAGCGGTACCATTGGGTGGTTCTTCCTCAGGGTCTCAAGAACTCGCTGACAATCTGTCAATGGTACGTGGCACAAGCTTTGTCACCAGCGCGGAAGACATTCCCAAAGGTGAAGATCATTCATTATATGGATGATTTGCTCATTGCAGCATCAATGCAACAGGAGCTGCAAAAGGCTCACGACTGTGTAATTGCAAAAGTGCAAAAGGCAGGTACGGAAATCAGTGTTTCAAAAATCCAGGAGGTCGCGCCTTGGAAATATCTAGGGTGGAAGATCTCAGAGAAAACTATAAGACCTCAGAAGATGGAGGTCAGCACAAAAGTGAACAATCTGCATGATTTACAATTATTAGGAGAGATCAACTGGATGAGACCAATTTTGGGGATCACAAACAGTGACATGCCAGCGTTGCTTGATCTTTTGAGAGGAGACATGGACATTCGATCTCCCAGAACACTCACAGAAGAAGTGAAAAAAGAATTGGAGAAAGTCATGGATGCTATTGAAAAGAGACAAGCACATTGCTTCGTAGAATCATTGCCTTTCCAGTTAGCAGTGTTGGGAGAGAAAACACAATTCCATGGTCTGATCTTCCAGTCGGATGCATCTCAAAGAGATTCTTTATTAATCATAGAGTGGATTTTCTTACCTCACAGGCCTTCAAAGACAATTCTCACAGACCTGAAGATGGCAGCACAGATCATCATAAAGGGAAGAACAAGGTTGCTGACAATGACAGGAAGGGAATTCTCGATCATCCATTTACCTTTGAAAAAAGATTATTTTGATTGGGCAATGCAGAAGTCGAAAGACTTGCTGATTGCATTGTTAGTGTTTCCAGAAACTTGTACAATTAATTTCCCGCAGCACAGAGTGTTGCAGTCACAAATATGCTACAGAGTGAAGCCAAGAATAAGTGAAGAACCTCTGGACAGGATCACAGTGTTCACAGATGGGTCAGGGAAGACTCACAAGTCAGTGATCACGTGGATGAACTCAACGACAGGGGAATAGGATTCAAGGCTCTCCGCAAATTGTGGAATTGGCGGCTGTTGTCCGAGCATTTTAGTTGTTCAAACAACCACTCAATTTGGTCACAGATTCCGCATATGTCGTGGGTGTGGTCAGACGATTGGAGGGTTCGCTCTTGAAAGAGGCCAACAATTCGTATCTAGCGAGCATGAAAACATTGCTAGAAAGCAGAGAACATAAATATTTCATCACTCACATCACAGCTCACACAACACTTCTAGGATTTCTAGCGGAAGGGAATGCTCAGACAGACAGGTTGACAATGCCCATTTCACAAACACTTCCAGACATTTTTGAGCAGGCAAGACTGAGTCATGCGTTTTTTCATCAGAATGCACAGGCACTGGTGGAATCCTTTTGTCTCACAAAAACACAGGTGAGGGAGATCATAAGTGCTTGTCCAGATTGTCAGCTTGTGCAACCACCTGCTTCCACAGGAGCAGTCAATCCACGAGGACTGGAAAGTCTTCAACTGTGGCAAGCTGATGTCACAAAACATCCATCATTTGGGAGGCTCAAAAATGTTCATGTTTCAGTAGATACATTCTCGGGAGCAGTCTTTGCTTCAGAACATGCAGGAGAAACAGCAGAACATGCTTGTCGACATTTCTTGAAAGCATTTGCATCATTAGGTGTGCCTCAAGAGATAAAAACAGACAATGGCCCAACATACACAGGCAGGGTGCTTGACAGATTCCTGAAAAGGTGGGGTGTCAAACATACATTTGGTATTCCACATTCACCCACAGGTCAAGTAATCATTGAAAGAACACATCATACCCTGAAATCCCTTTTGGACAGACAAAAGAGGGGAGAGCCTGAGGCTACGCCTCACATTGAACAAAGCGTTGTATGTGTTGAATTTTCTTAATAGTTCGTCTTCAGAGCCCAATCCACCAATCTTGAAACATTTTTCGAACAGTTCTCAGGCAAAACTAAGGGATAATCCTTTGGTTTTGATCAGAAACCCAGAGACAGGACAAATAGAGGGTCCTTTCAAACTAATTACTTGGGGCAAGGGTTTTGCTTGTGTTTCCACAGAGCGAGGTCTGAAGTGGGTGTCGGCAAGGCACGTGAAGCCATTTCGGATGCAGGAACAAGAGAGCGCTGATCCCAGAAACAGAGAGATGAGCACTCAGACGGAAGAGGAGGTTCAAGCTGCAAACCATTCAGAAGAAAAATAAAAGCACAAAAACTTTGGGGGGTTTTCCTTTGGCATTTTAAGTGAAAAACTGGCAATGATTTTTCACAAGGGTGAAGTCATGAGCTTCATAATGCTATGTACCTAATTTCTTCATCTGTTGCTTTAAGCAACAAGGGAAATTTACCTGTGGATCAACCAAAGATGAATGTTTGGGAAGCTTTAGCCCGAGCAGTGAATTTAGATAGTATCTGCCTGACTCACTCAAGGCCAGGGAGACCATTCTCGGCATGCACGGTTGGATTGCCAGTGGACGAGTGGCCAATTCCAGGACACCCTTCAGTTGAGATTTCGCAGGTCGTTAAAGATCCTGTGAATGAGTGGTGTGCTTGGATGCATCTTCTTCCTGTGGCTTCCACCAAACCTCAGGAACTGGAAATTTTTGGGTCCATGACAATGGAGCTGTGCATGCAGTTTGAGATTCCAAATGTGACGAAAGTAAACAAAACTATTGATGTTACTCCCAATCATGAATTTTAGAAAAATGCATCAGCTTGGTGTAAACACACTGAGACGACAACCCGGGGGTCACTCCAGGTTCCAGTGCAATTGCCAAGAGGACTGTTTTTGATTTGTGGGGACAGAATTTGGCATGGCATTTCTGCAAATGTCAAGGGAGGTCCTTGCAGCATTGGAAAAATTTCAATATCACCAGATTTGAAATTGATGAGAGAACAAAAACAGAAAGAGAAAAGATTATTACAACACTACAATGTAGATGGTGATGACGAAGTGTACACTTGGGACAAGGCAAGGAGAATTGCAACAGCAATTTTCTCACCTCAGACAGCGTCAGGGGTAGCCTTGACTCAACTGGACCACATGGGTTGTTGGTTGAGCAAACATGCTCAATCCATCTCTGTCGCACTGACATGTTGAAAGACATAAGCAGTGTAAGACAGGCAACTCTACAAAACAGAGCGGCGATTGATTATCTTTTGCTTGCTTATGGGCATGGGTGTGAAGAATTTGAAGGGATGTGCTGCATGAATCTCTCTGACCATTCAAGGTCAATTCACAAAAATATTCAAAAGATAAAAGATAGCATAAAGAAGCTTGGTGAGATCACTGGGTCTTGGATTGATGATGTGGTTGGATTTTTCGATCTTTCTCCTTTATGGAGACGGTTTTATAAAATAGGGCTTTATATTTTAATAATTCTCTTAGTCCTCACGCTTTCCGTACAATGCATCTTCTTATGTGTACGGCGTGTCATGAGTCGAGTTGCAAAAGAGGTTTTTCTAGTGCAAACAGAGGGGGGAGACGTGGGAACTCGGCACATCGCTCCGAATGTCCAGAGTCACTGAGGGAACCCTTGGGGGGCTCAGAGGTCCTGGAATGTTGCCAGACATTCTTGGTGGTTGGACTTTGACCCTTCTAGGGATGTGTATGAGGACATGAGAATCACTAGAGTCTGAGTGGTGGAGGGATGACACATTTACAGGGTGAAATATTTATTTTGGGATTTTGGTACAGGGGGGTTATGGAGACAAGATGGAGGAATCAGGGCGTGTCTCATGCTTCTTCTTTCTTCTTCTTGTCGTCCATCTTCTGTGGTGATGCTGGCACTTGGGGATTGGTTTGTGGTGAAGGTGCACTTGTTAACAACAGTGAAAGGTATTGGGATAAAAGGTAAACATGATGTACGTAGTTTTTACTATAAAAAGACGCGACCGCCACGTGGGTGTTGCCTTTTAGGCGTGGCGACCTGGTTCTAGACTCGGCACGGTGGCCCAGCTCTGGGGCACACTCGGTCCATAAGCTCCTGACACCAACGTGGTGGACAGCAAATGGCGTTTATTCAAGAGTCTGGGGGGTTTTTATGCCTTGGGGTCGCCTGTGTCACTTCCTCCAGCCCATGTCCGGCTGGGTGCGACCTTGGTGGGGATTAGAGGTCAAACTGAAGGGTAGGGGGGATGTCCTGACTGACCGTACAACCCGAATTCTTCCGCACACGGGCCCTGTCTCACCACATCTCCCCCTCCCCTCATGATTAGTAGAATTCACATAAGGTTAAAAAAAAAGGTTACAAAATTTCATGGGTTAGTAAAATTAGTACAAAATTATATGTGTGTTAGTAGCTGGCACGCCTTAATGCAATTGTCGGCGCTCGAGAAAGAAAATGTTAGTCATTTCTAAACGCTTTTTAACGAATAGCACCAGTTTGTTTAATATGCAAGGCCCGAAGATTAGGGTTAGTAGGATTATAGTGACCGGGCCTATTAGGGTAGAAATCAGTGTTGTTAGCCATGGAGATTGGTTGAACCAGGATTCAAACCAGCCCTGTTGGGCTTCTCTGTCCCTCTGTCTCTGAGACAATCTGTTTCGGAGCTCTGCCATGGAGTCTCTGACAACTCCCGTGTGGTCCGCGTAGAAGCAGCATTCCTCCTTCAGGGCAGCACACAGGCCCCCCTGCTGCATGAGCAGGAGGTCCAGTCCTCGCCTGTTTTGCAGGACCACCTCTGAAAGTGAGGAGACTGACTTCTCCAGAAAGGAGATGGATTTCTCGATTCTCTGTAGGTCTTCGTCGATGGTCATTTGCAGCTGGGACAGTCCTTGGTGCTGAGTCGCTAGGGCCGAGACACCTGTAGCCGTTCCAGCTGCTCCCAGTCCGAGCAACATTGCTATAGTTATACCTGTTAATATTTCTCTTTTGTGGAGCCGGCTGGATTCCTCGAAAAGGTGATACACCTCTTCATCTGAGTGGTACAGGACCCTAGGGACAATCAGAACTTGGACACAGAAATCATTAGAATCATTGAAGTTGGCAAGGAACACACAGGGACTCACTCCAGATCGCTGGCAAACCCACATGCCAGATGCGGAGGGGACCACCCACTTATTATTTTTCCTGTTGGGCTCGACTATTTCAGTACAGACGTCTCCTCTCCGTTTAGCCAGGGTTGCATTGCCAAAGCATCTGCCCCGACCTGTGACTTGGCTCAGTGTGATTCCTTTCCGAGGTTGTGTTCCACCTGCACTGGTGAGGGGCATCGGCTGTGGAATAACTGAAGGGGGTATCTAAGGCGACTCCTTCATAAAATGGGGGCTTAACATCATAACAAAGCCAACAGGAGTCAGTTAGGTTAGGGTTAGATTCGTTCAAGGACAGAAAGGGAGCCTCTAACATACGAAGGATTGGGTCTGAATCTGACCCAGCTGAACGGCCTATCTGGAAGGGTTCTGCGTCGCTGGTTGGGACATTGGTGTCCCTTGTGGGCAAGGTTTTGGGGTAAGTCACCCATTGTTTTGACCCCTGAAGGACTACTGTCCACGCTTTGCCCACAGCCCAGCTGGGATGATTTGGCTGTAAAACTGTCATGTTGTAATGAGTGCATCTCCGGATTTGAGGGGTCTTATGGCGGTTTCGGTAGTAACTTCCCTGAAGGAAGACGGGTGTTTTGCAACCTGCAGGTGCCCAGGTGAATTGTAGGAACCTGTCGGGCTCTTGTGGGTCCCACCCAGGCCCTGACGGCCTGGCATCCGTGACTATTGTTTCGCAGCCCCAGTGCCCACAGTGTCCCCACCCTGGGTTATTACAGTAACTCTTTCCTGGGTTTGAAGCTGGGCACCAGTAGGATAGGTACATGTGTGTGGTGTGTGAGGAATGGGGGTCTACCTTTGGTTGTCCTGGAAACAGGTCGGTAACACGAAGCACGAAGGATGGGGTGTTCGGTGTGGTGATGTCTCCGAGCATCTTATCGTCGGTAAGATGTCTCATGACCCACCTGAAGGGCTGATGGGGGTAGTGGTTTGGGCTGGTTTGCCCTCTGGCGACAAGGCCTAGCAGCAATATCACACAGAAGCACTGTTGCTGCTTGGGCCTCATCCTTGGGGGTCTCTCAGGCACTGTCTGGCGGCTTGGTGGTCTGTCCTCTGGAAGGGGAATGTACGCGTCCCGAGGGCGTCCTATTAGCATGTCCTGCAAACAGAAACTCACAGTTCTCATCAGTCTCATCCTGCCTACTGTGAAGGTCAGGTTTGATGGACCTGAGCGGGCACCACCTAATTTTGCCGTCCTTTTTGACAGCTGCGTACCCTCGCCCTGTGAGTACCAGTTTCCAGCCCTCTTCCCATTCCCCTAGTTCATTTTTGATCACCATCTGTGGGCCTTCCTCTAGCGCTCGAGTGGCCCAGTGCCTCTGGGCCGGACTGTTTGTTTCATCCCCCCTAGGGTACTGGTTTACGTGAATAACGGATACGGTGCCCTTCCGTGAGGGCAGTGCTTCTTCCAGCATCAGAGCTGCTGTTGATGTTGACACACCTGGCCCTGTCATGGCTAGGCAAAGCCTTGCCACGAATATAGAGTCCGTTACAATGTTGAGGTGCTCATCTCGGAAAAGTCCGCATGCCAAAACTATTGCTGCTGCTTCCAGCTGCTGCACTGACAGTGTGGGGTCACATGCTTTGGCACAATGCCATTGCTCCCCTGCCTGCCACACTGCTGTTGCAGTTGAAGCCGTCAAAGAAGCGTCCGTAAAGACTGTTGGTCCTGGCTGCGGCCGGTCCTTGACCTTTTGCGGTGTGTCTATGTCGATGATGGTCAGCAGCTGAGTCCAAGGTGGTTTGGAGGAGTAGGAGATCTCTCCTCCGAAGCCGGTGAGAGCAAGGGCTAGGTGCTCTGAAACTGTGGTTGCCTCCGTGGTCGGCTGCTTGCAAAAGGGAAGATAGATTCTCTCTGGCTCAGTTCCTAGGTGTCTCAGGGCAAGTGTCCTGCCTTTCCTGATGAGGTTGGCGATGCATTCGATTCCCGGGGAGAATGCACGGGCAGATCTTCCGAGGACTACCCATTGGATCGGTCGAGACTTCTCGGGAGGTCCTTGGGCCAGTGCCCCCACTCCCCCCTTCGGGGTGAAGTGGACGTACAGATCCAGGGACATCGCTGGGTTCCACCTGGCAAGCGTGCCAGTGGATATCTGCTGTTCGATGAAATCCAGGGAGCTCGCTGCTTGCGGTGTCAGTCCCTTGGGTTCCCAGGGGTGCTTTCCTTTCAGCAGCTCATACAATGGTTCCATGACTTTAGGGGAGATCAGGATGATGTTGCGAACCCACTGCAGCGATCCCACCAGGCGCTGCACATCATGTAGTGTCTTAATGTCTCGGTGGACCTTCACCTGGAGGGGCCGTCTCATGTTCACACCGGGAGGTGGCTGCGTGTGGCCCGTGCGCCCCCCCCTTTTCCGTTTCCCCGTGGCTGGGACCTGCAGTCTCTGGCAAGGTGACCTTTTTTCCCACTGCTCCAGTAAACCCTTCTTGGGCGTTGCTGGGACGAGGGAGCTGGACGGGCAAACTGTGCCGGCTGGGGGCAGCTCGCGGCGACGTGCCCCGCCTGGCCGCATTTAAAACAAGCCAGCACGCTGGTTAGGGTGTGTACGGCTGCTGCTGGCCCCCTGTCCGCGCAGGCAATCTGTATTTTACCCCAGTCGATGAGTTTGTGCAGTTGGCTTCTAACCTTATTTAAGGATTTATTTGGTTTCGTCCGAAACTGCATTGGTTCTGTGTTTTCTGCTCCCGAGTCACTGCCCATGTCGGCAGGCTCGGAAAGCAGTCTGGGGAGCTGTCGCTCTGATCAAAACCGGAAGTCGACTGGCTGCACACTTCCCCTCTCCCCTGCCATTTTGTTCGGCTCCGGCCTCGCTCCTCCCCCCGGAGGCGGTGTCGGTCCTCCCCACGGGGGCGGTATCGCCCCTCCCCTTGGGGGGGTGTCGCTCCCGCCCCCCGGTCCCGCCCTGCCCCTCGCCGGGAGGGATTTCTCCCTTATACGGTGGCGGCGGTGGGCGCGGCTCCCGGGCGAATGCCCGCCCCCCTTCACTCCCCTGCGCCTGTCGGTCTGTGGGTGCCCAGAGCTCCCGACCGAACATGCGCCCGGCGCGGGTCTCCTGCGCATGCGCGCCCGCGGCTGTCTCCCCCTCCGGACCTCTCCCGCTGCGGGCGCGTGGGCCCCGCCCCTCTCCCTGCCCGGCAGCGCCATTTTCAAATGGCGGCCAGGCTTCTGCAGCCCTTGCATCAGCGCCGGCTGCAGTCTCGGCGCTGCGGGCTGCTTCCGCCAGCTCGCCCCAGAAGCCTTGCGCGCGTGCTTCTGCTGCTTGCATCGGATCGGCGGTCGGCAGGGAAGGAGGGAGCAGAGGGGGCGCGGGTTTCTCAGGGGATTCCGAGGGGGGTGTTGGACCCGGCTGGTCCCCCGGGGGGGCCGGGATGTCCTCCGGGGGGTCCGGAGGGTCTCCCGGGGGTTCTGGGGGGTCTGGACCCGGGTCTGGGGAGGGATGGGGGGTACCCGGTCCCCGCTCGCCTGCTTCTTCGCTCGGGTTGCATTCGGGGCGAGTCTGGGTTGTGGCACTGGCCCCCAATTTTGGCATGGCAATTAAATGCGGACGAGTAGCCGTCCAGATCTCCTGGTGCTCCAACGCTTTGCGAAGAGCAGTTTCCACTTTCCCCCACGTCTTTAAATATTTATGCAATATCTCCACTGGGCGTTCAATCGCCCTGAGCTCCAGAAGCCTCGCGACAGCAAGGTTAATACATCTGGACTCGCAGTTTAAACCCCAATTCATACATACTGATTCAACGACCGTCGCTAAGGCTTCCATGGAAATCCAGCTGGTCCTGTGGAGGCGTCCCCCCCGCCGCACGCTCCCGCCGTGCAGCCGCCGGTCCTGTGTCCAGGCGAACCCCAAATCCCAGGCGCTGAGCGATCCCGGGTGTTCGGCTCCAGATGTTGCCTTTTAGGCGTGGCGACCTGGTTCTAGACTCGGCACGGTGGCCCAGCTCTGGGGCACACTCGGTCCATAAGCTCCTGACACCAACGTGGTGGACAGCAAATGGCGTTTATTCAAGAGTCTGGGGGGTTTTTATGCCTTGGGGTCGCCTGTGTCACTTCCTCCAGCCCATGTCCGGCTGGGTGCGACCTTGGTGGGGATTAGAGGTCAAACTGAAGGGTAGGGGGGATGTCCTGACTGACCGTACAACCCGAATTCTTCCGCACGCGGGCCCTGTCTCACCACACGTGGGTGGTCAGAGTGCCCTTGGCTGCCTTGCTGGTCAGATCCCAGGTGGCAGGGACAAAAAACTTTGTAAGATAAGAAATAATCAACAATCAGGAGACCGAAATATCGAAGAGTCCAGACTCATCCTTCGAACCGTGGGCTGCCCCGAGCCATCCTACGCATGTCCGAGCAGAGACAGCAGCCGATCGGACATTCAGTTTTCTTTATTTTGTTGGGATTTTTGCCCTGCCAGTGCTCTAGAGATGGTGCTTTCTGTCCCTGGGGTATCTTCCTTTCAGGAACCTCCAATGACTCACATAGGTCCCTGTCTGTGAAACACAGGCACTGTGCTGATTCCCACAGGGACAGAAAGCAGTGTCTACCTTTCCATGCCTGCCCCTCGTGTGCTGGATGGCACCTTCCTTCCCAGCAGGGCCAGTCCAGTGGCACTGGGCCCTGCAGTTCCCTCTGTGCCACACAACCTGGCAGTAACCCTGGCACAGTTCCCGTCTGCTTGGGCGTGCCAGGCAGCAGATGAGGCTGGGACAAGTCCCTCCCAGCTGTCCCTGTTTGCGTGGCAGAAACCTCTGAGGGTGGACTGGGGGGCACAAACCAGGGCCCCTCCGAGGCTCACAGTGAGCCCCCCACAGCCCCTCCTGCCCACAGCCAAATCTCTGACTGCTCAGCTGGGACTGGCTTCCTTGGGTTCCTCCACCACCATTTAATGTCTCTGTACCCTGCACTGCTCTACCTCAATTCTTTTGCCATTAGATAAAACTGAACACTCCACCAAATTCCAAAAGAGGGCAACAGAAACAGTCAGAGGACAGAGCACCTCTCCTCTCAGGAAATGCAGAGAGAGATGGAGTTATTCAGTTTTGTGAAGAACAGGCCCCAGGGAGACTTTATTGCCACTTTCCAAGACTTCAGAGTGGCTTTGAAGAAAGTGGGGGACATCTTTTTTAACAGGGCCAGTTACAATAGGATATGGACAAATTGTTTTAAACACAAAGGGGATCTAACCAGAGTAGGTCTAAGGAAGAACTTGTTTACTCAGAGCAGGGTTCAACCCTGGCACAGCTTGCCCCAAGAGCTTGTAGGTGCCCCATCTCTGGAACCATTCCGGCTCCAGTGGCAAAGGGCTCTGAGCAACCTGATCTCTGTAAATATGTCCCTGCTCATTGCAGGACACTTGCACCACAGGACCTTTACAGGCCCCTGCCAGCCCAGCCCAGTCTAGGATTCCTCACCACTTTCATTTGCAGAGCACCAAGAGTGGAGGTGAGGAGGAAGGGGGCTCATCTGATGCCTTGGACTTGAGTGGAGGAGGAGCCCATCCCTCAGACCCTGTTTCAGCTGCAGCCCCTTCACATTTTACCTGCAGGAGCTCCTTGGCAGACCAGCGCTGCTCCTCGTCTGTCTGCAGGCAGCAGCTCAGGAAGTCACACAGCAAAGCCGAGAGGAGCTTGGGCTGCCGCAGCTTTGGGGTCCCTACTGTGGCTATCAGGCGTTGAGCCTGGAGAAAAAAAACCCACGAGGCTTCACCCACTGCTTTCACATCTGTCACTGCTCTCCCAGATCCCTTTGTTTAACCTCTGTTCTGCAGTGGCAGTTTCTGCCCTGGCAGAGACCCAGAGATGACTTTCCTTTACCAACCAAAAACCCAAACCTCGATGCAGCCACAGCTTTTCCAACGTCCCACAGATCTTGCCTTGGCAGCTGATTTCATTGACTGACCTAGTTAGTGGGAACTACATCACCACAAGCACATTTCCTTCCCTGAGGATTCATACCAGCTTGAGAGGCTTTTTGGAAGAGGGACTTTGCTATATTAACTAATTTCAAGGATTAGTACATGAAAAGCATCTCTGCAGTGCTTGTTGGTCCTTTAAGCACAGCTGCCATAGAACAAAACTCATCAAGCTTTTTGTGCTGTTCTTGAAAACAATGGGAATTTGAAGGAAGGAAAGGAAACCCATCAGTTAATGCCCAGGTAAAGAAGCAAACATTTACAATCTCATCTTCAACACAGACACATTAAGATGCATGCACAAATGTATTGGGATGAAAATGCCTACTTGGGCACACAGGAACCACCTGCAGCTCTGCCTATCAGCAGTCTAAAAATTTCAGGTTCCCATTTTTCAGCAAAAGAGAAATTTTCATGGTCAGAAGAAGTAGAGGTGCCATCCCTATGGTCACCCTCTGCTCATTTGGCTACTCAAGTCAATGCATGAATGGTAGGCCCATCCCAGAAAGTGCCAGGAAACAAACAGGAGGTTTTGGCAGGCTCTCCACATCACCAGGCTTCAGCTTGGTGACACAGAGAACGTGCCTTGGGCTAGGAGAGAAACACAGTCACTAAATGCAGTGCAGCAGCAGTGCACAAGAAGCAGAAGAGACTCTGTGGCCTTTACACCCTCATGCCCAGGTTTCAGGCATGTTTCCCCGTGAGAAGAAACTGCACACGGGGTTAGGTTCCTCTCTAAAGACCTCAGTTTTAGAAATTGTTGGGTTTGGGTCTCCTTCCTTCATTTATGGAAAGATAACAGAAGCTCTAAGATGCTTGTTTCCTGTTACTGGGGCCATCTCCACAGACTAAAGAACTGGAACCACTTCTAACCCAAAGGAAAGTGTTGCCTGAGAATGGAGTTTGTTTGCATGTGGTAAGGCTTGAGTTCCCCACCGATGCAACCAAAACTAGAGCAGATGCTGATGTGTTACAGGGACATTTGCAGGAGGGGCCTTGGTGGAAGTAGTTCCAGCAGATGGCAATGGGATTTTGTCCAATGGCATGCAGGACAGGGGACAGGTGAGAAAGACAGTGGGATCAGTGAGTATTTGCTCCTTACCGTGTCAGAACTTTCGCTGCAGTAAGGCGGTTCTTGCTCTATCATTTCAATTCCCACCATTCCCAAAGACCATATGTCCACTTTGGGGCCATATGGGTGACCTGTCACCACTTCAGGCGCCATCCACCAAGGAGTCCCAGCTACCGAGCACGGTCTGCTCTGCTCAGAGTTGAGCTGAGTAGAGAGGCCAAAATCAGCTGAGGAGAAAGCAAAATGCTGGTTTGATTTGAATTCTGTGCAATTAGGAAAGCAAGCAAAAGAATTCCCCAATAGAAGTTTGAAAATGTGCTGTTGAATCTCCTGGCATTGGCGACTTAAAAAATCCCCCCATTTTTTACACTGCCTCCAGCAGTGGCTTTTGTTCTTTGGAAACTTTAGACTTGTAGCTCCCTCCCTCTGGAAGGGACACACACAGAGCAAGGCCACTCTTGACTGCTTGTTCCTCGGCATACCTCTGTGCACATTGCAACTGTGTCACCAGCTCACAGCAGGTGTCCCTGCGCTGCCACCAGCACCATTTTTGGGGAGCTGGCTGTCGCTCCAAGCAGCCCCACACCCACATCCCTGGAACGCTGCACCTGACCAAGAATATACTGACCCAGTTTGACAGAGCCGTCGGTTCTGAGAAGGATGTTGCCACTCTTCACATCTCGATGGATCACATCGTTTGAATGAAGAAAATCCAGTCCTTGCAGGCACTGAGTGGGAAAACAGAAAGTGGTAGGCAAAAAAAGGTGATGTGATTTCATCACACAAGAAAGAAAAAAATCTAAAAGATTCCCTCTCCAGGGGAATAGGGAGTAATGGTAGAACACAGTGCTACTGAGAGGAAGAGCTTGCTGCTCCAACACTTGCAGAGCAGGACCTTTCTAAGGGAAAGGCACATCAGCTTTTGAAAGAGCAACAGCACCTGCTGTTGTAGGCTGTCCCCTGCAAACCAGTCAGGATGACTCCTGCTGCAGTGGATGTGCTCAGAAGCAAAGAGCATTTTGGCTGCACTCCTTTTTAGCTGAGGACTGAGAGAAATGAGTCTCTCTCTTTTTCTTTGCTGATCATTTCAAATCCTGCCACCAGCAGCTTTGCTTTTACAGGCAAGGAATGCAGTGAAGACAGACTCCAGGCAAACATTTAGAGAAGCAAGGTGGAGAATAGCAAATACAAATACAAGAGACAGAGCGAGAATACAACACCAGGAGATAAGAGTACTGGCACTGAGTACAGGGAGTGCAGGGGAACTGGCAGGCCTTTCACTTGAGATGCTTTTACTTGCCCACAGAATAGCAGCAACACAGAAACAAGCTTGGCACATGAAACCTCTCCTGTTCTGAGCCCCTGTTTGCCAGACAATCCTGCCCAAGCCCTTGGAAACACAGATGGGATTGCTGACCTCCCGACTGATGGCTGCCATCTCATCTTCACACAGGCAGCTCTTGCTGATGACATCACTCAGAGTGCCCCCATCCATGTACTCCATGAGCAGCAAGAGTTCCTCACCCACAAGGTAGCTGAAAGAAGGAAACAAGGGTGTGGAGATGAACATGCATGGCTACGTTGATTTTTTGCTTCCAGGTTTCTTATTTCCAGATGCCTTTGTGACAAGAACAGAATCAAAGGAATAGATATTCCCTCTTGGTTGTGCATTGTTTGCAATCTGTGCAGTCTCAAAGAGAAAGGCACAGCTGTGAAAAAGGAGACGTCATAGATGGGCAGCAAATGAAAAGTGCAGTTTAGTAACAGCCCAGATAAAAATCCTGTCACACATGGTGTTTCTGGAAAAAAGCACCTAGTCTTCCTGGCATGCATAGCAAAGGCAAAGAGGGGCAACAATCCAAGGGAAATCCACTTTAGGATGGTTCATCAGCACTTAAGAAACTTTAAAAAATCAATCCCAAATAAATGTATAGGCCGTGAACTTCGAGGCTATTGAGTTAGGAAGATACAGCTGATCCAGGTTTTGAATCATTTTTGAATAATTATCAAACTAGGTGTGATAGTGGAGCCCTGAAAATGTTAAAAGATAGAACTCTAAAATGCTAGGCTTTGTGTTTTCTCAGATCACTGCATCTGCGAAAGCAGTATGATAAATGATATCATTGTTAGATGTGATGATTGTTTAGTAATTAAGTATAATTATTATATAACCATAAGAAGAATCATGAGAAAGTATGTTGGGAATTTAACGGGGGCTATGTTTAGCTGAAATCTATGTATACAATAGAACAATGTAAGTTTAATAATTAACATGAAAGTTATGTAACGATAGAGTATAAAACACGTTCACCTCGAATGTATGGTTGGAATTAGATTTGGATTGTAATACCCCAGTTCCCAGAGCTCTTAATAAAAAAGCACCGCATATAATCACTACATGATTATGTGTTTTTGAATGCTAAGAGGTGTGCCAGGGAAGACTCATGCAGACAAGATGCACTCTCTTCTCATCTATTGGAGATGAGTAGAGAAATATGAATAAATAAAAAGTAACAGCTCTACTTTCTGCCACTGACCAAAGTGGGTTTTTAACCTCTCATGTTTGCTGTATGTAAATGCACATCCATGGGATAGGACCATGACCTCTCACCTGTCTAAATAATTCACAACATTGGGACTCCTATAGCTCTCCATGATCATGATTTCATTAAAGGTTAGTTCCTTCCTCCTCAGTCCTTGAAGATTTATTATTTTTATTGCCACCTAAATGACATTGAAAATCAGTCACTTGAGAAGTCAGCCGCACAAGACCACAATGCACATGGAGCAAGTGATTTTGCAATGACACAGCTGAGCTGTGCCAAACTGCCTTGTGATTAGGCATTACTGCAGTAATTAGGAACTGACATTCCAACAGCCCATTTCTCTGCTCCCTTGGGAGCCAGTTACAGGACACATGGGGCCACTGACATTTTGCCTTGACCACTTGGTAACAGTGGTGTCTCAGCTATCACCCACAAACCTCTGACCAAACTCTCTGCTGCTTTGTTTGGGACTCAGAAGAAGTAATCCATGCCTTAATACTCTGTGGATAGATCTTGGGCTATGGGACGCCTTGCAGATCTCTCCCTACGTGCAGTTCCCAAGTGCAGCACTGCAGGCTAAGGAACTACCAGTAACTTTCAGATGGATTTGCTGGCAGCCAGAAATGAGAATTCAGGACTCTGAAGCTGTAGCCCCAAAGAGCAGTGAGGCGCTCGAAGGCACCGCCTTTGTTTTAGCAATGGGGAGCGAGCGAGCGCGTCCTTCTCTGAAAGGAACCGCTGCCCTCCGTGCCTTCCTTCCGCCAGCTGAGCAGGACAAAGCCCCAAATGTATTTTGTGGGCTGGCACCCGCAGTCTGTGCTTCTTGTGCCTTTTCAGCACAGCTCTGCCCAAAGCTCCAGCCACAGCTCACACCAGAGGGGAAAGCCCTCGAGTGCAGCAGAGTCTGCAGGTGCTGTTGACATTTACCTGTCCTCCTGTGGCAGTGTCGAGTGCTCTAAAAACATCTCCAAAACTCCTAGAAACAAAACAGAAGCAGAGAAAGGAGAAGCGTTTAGATCTTGCTGTGAAAGCCAGCCCACACAGGAGATCTCTGCTGGAAGTGTCAAAACCTGAGGGATGCAGGAGGGCTCTGCCAGGAAACAGATGATGCATTTTCCTCTCAAGTGCATGGGCACTGGGCCTGTTCCTGGAGCATTGGGGTTCAACTTCTAAAGGGAGTTTAGTGTTTCCTCTTGGGTTTCACTTTCTAAGCAGTGTGGTTCCTATCCTGACCACAGAGGGTTTTCTTCTTCAAACCAGGGGAAAGAATTGTTCCTGAGAACTGTTATCTCACAGCTTTGATAGGGCGTATGTTGCTCTTTCAGGCAAGCAAGTTTCTTCTTTTTTCATTAGTGTGCCAGTATGACTTTGAGACATACAAAAATGCTAAAGAAATTAACACAGAGCTGTCCCACACTTGAGAGACAAGGAGACCTTCCAGGTCCTGTTCCTTGATGCAGGCAAGACCTCAGTAGCAAGGAGTATCTCTGACAATGCCTTCTGAGCCCACACACAAATTCTGAGCAGCACTGAGAGAAGGGACAATCTATCCTTACTGTGTGAACATCTTTGCAGCTGGCCTGACTTCACGCTGGATAGACATTCCACCAGAAAAACACCTGGCCCATGGCTGTGCAGGAGTAACTGCGGCTGGACTCACCCGCTGCCAATATATTTCAGATCCGTGTATTTCATCAGGGGATTTTCACTGGGGTTCACCATTCTCCCTGAGGGAAACAAAATGCAAGATGCTGACTTTAAAGCAGAGATCTCAGCTTCCAGTAGATAGAAAAGGTAGTGCCCTGGCAAAAATCTATTTACATAACACGAACGGAACGGGACACTGTGGTCAGCGTCAGAGAGATTTATTCAGCATCCAGCTCAACACATTGTTACAACAATGGAGA